>JANTBZ010119170.1:0-37189 GCA_024741255.1 Exechia fusca | reverse complement strand
CTGCTCAGCGTCGTGCACGAAGCGCACGACCACACAACGGGAGATGACGAGCAGTTTCTCGACGTCATCGGCCCAGCGGACCACATCACACCACCAACAATCGAATCCGTGCAACGGGACATGGATGCATTCCGTATCGAGATGCGCAGCTTGATACGTGACATGCAATCCAGCGTCCAGTCCGTGCTCACCAGACCTGCGCAACCGCCCGCTCATGCTGTGTCGCAATCGTCCGGACACACCGCGCAACTGTCCGCCCAAGCCGCCTCGCAACCGTCCGAGCCAGCAGCGCAACTGTCCGCCCCAGCAGCGCAACTGTCCGCCCCAGCAGCGCAACAGCCCGCCCCAGCAGCGCAACAGCCCGCTCCAGCACAACAGCCTGCACCAGCAGCGCAACAGCCCGCTCCAGCTCAACAGCCCGCACCAGCAGCGCAACTGTCCGCCCCAACAGCTCAACAGCCCGCACCAGCAGCGAATCTGTCCGCCCCAGCAGCGCAACAGCCCGCACCAGCACAACAGTACGCCCCAGCAGCGCAACAGTTCGCACCTCCGACAGGTAATCACCAATTCGCAGCCGTCAAACACGCAGCAGCCAACATGCCCGACTTCAATCCGGATGGCGTCGGCCGCGCCAAGTCAGCCGATGCGTTCCTGACGAAGCTCCGTTCTCTCCAGAACTTCTACGGCTGGAGCGACTTCTTGTTGCTCGAGGCCGCACAACAAAAACTGTGTGGCCAGGCGAAGATCTGGAATGAGGAGGCGCCCACCGTGTACACGACGTTCGCCGAATTTGAGGCCGACCTGCGAGCGGCCTACCCGTCGCACACATCTCCCGCCGACGCGCTGGAAGAGATCTTCGCACAACAGCGGTCGCCGACGGAGAGCTTGGAGGAGTTCGTCCGCCGTATGGCGATACTCGGACGACGCGCGCAGCTGCCCGAGGCGGACATGGTTCAATACATTGTCAAGCGCATGCATCATACGCAGTTCGTGACCTCAATCGGATGCGTCCGGGTGCGAACAATGCGCGAGTTGCTGGAAGCCGTGGCAGTCTTCGCGCAGAAATGGCCGCAGACGACGGCCGGGAGGACCGGTACGCCGCACTCCTCAGCAACGGTTCATCGGCCAACAACAGCACAGGCATCCACATCAGCAGCACCAACAACAACGACAGCAGCAGCGACGACGTCGGCAGCAGCAACCACGTCGTTCGCGCAACGGGACCCTCGCACACCGCATCATCACCGCAGCGCGCAGCAACAACACGGAGCGCAGAAGTGCTGGAACTGCAAATCAACGTCGCATGTTGTGCGCGACTGCCCGGCCCCAAAGAAGAAGTGCACAAACTGCCAGCGGCTGGGCCACGAAGCGAAGGAGTGCCGATCCGAAGCGCGCACTGAACGAGTCTTCCGGATCGACGGCGACGACGACGACGAAGACCCGGAGCACAACATGCTGCTGAAAAAGGTGCTCGTCAACAACAACGCTGCACAGGCGTACATCGACGGCGGATCGCGGCGCTCGCTCGTCGCGCGCTCATTCGCCGAGGCACTGGGCGGAATCCGGACGACGGAGGCGATACGCGTACGCGGGTTCAATGGCGAAGCTGTGGAGTGCCAAGAGATCATCACACCGACAGTCGACGTCGACGGCAACCAGTACGTTGGAGATCTCTACGTGGTCGACGACGACCAACTGGCGCCAGACCAAATACTGCTTGGCACCGATCTTCTGTGCGGAGTAGGGCGATTCGTCGTCATCGGCGACAACAAATGCACGCTGATGGACGGAGCAACAACGACGCAGCCCGCTGGACTCGACGAGCTGCTGGGTGAGTTTGAAGAATGCTTCTCAACATCTCTACTGACGCTGGGCACCGTAAACAACGCGTCAATGGACATCGAGCTGACCTCATCGGAGCCGATTCGCACGCGTGGATGCCGCATACCGTTCGCGCAGAGGCCGAACGTCGAACAGATGGTGAGTGAATTGCTGGCGAGCGGAATCATCGTCCACAGCAGCTCACCATACACATCGCAGCTGGTGATCGTGAAAAAATCGACGGGGGAAGACCGACTCTGCGTCGATTTTCGACCACTGAACGCCGTGACCGTCAAGCATCGCTACCCCATGCCGGTTTGTGAGGAAATACTCGCAACGCTGGCCGGACACACCCACTTCACGGCCCTGGACTTCATGTCCGGATACCACCAGGTCCCGATCCATCCAGAGTCGCGCAAATACACCGCGTTCGACACTCACAACGGCCACTATGAGTACACGAGGATGCCGTTTGGGCTGGTGAACGCACCCAGCGTTTTCCAGGCCTGCATCCACGATCTGGTGCGGCGAGTTCCGGTCGGAGAAGCGGTGGCCTATATGGACGATATAGTCATCCCCAGCGCTGGTGTTGAGCAGGGAATCGAGCGACTGCGGCGTTTCCTGCGTGCTGTGTCGGAGGTGGGCTTGACGCTGCGAAAGGACAAATGCGTGTTCCTGGCGGAGGACATCAAATTCCTCGGATTCAATGTGAGTAAGGACGGAATAACGCCGGGCGACAAGAAGGTGGCGGCCATACGCGATTACCCACGACCAACCAACGCGCACGAGGCTCGCCGGTTCTTGGGCATGACTGGGCACTTCCGGAAGTTCGTCAAGGACTACGCGCGCATCGCCCAACCACTCACAGATCTGACACGAACGGTCGACAGTCCGCCGTATTCGTGGGGAGACGCGCAGCAAACAGCGTTCGAGTCGCTGCAACTGATCCTGTGTACGGAGCCGATTCTGTGTCTGTACGACGCAGCAAAACAACATGAGGTGCACACCGACGCGAGCAGCGTTGGATTGGCCGGCGTGCTGATGCAGGTGGAGGAGGACAACGTCTTGCATCCGGTGTTCTACTATAGCCGCCGCTGTACGCCTGCCGAGTCGGTGTACGCATCCTTCGAGCTGGAAGTTCTAGCGATCGTCAGCGCAATTGCACGCTTCCGAGTCTACCTGTACGGTAAGCAATTTCGAGTCGTCACTGATTGCGCGGCTGTCACAACAATGAAAACAACGACGCCGATGCTGCCGCGGATCGCGCGATGGTGGCTGATGCTGCAGGAGTACGACTTCGAGCTGGTGCACCGACCGGGCGCACAACTGGCGTACGTAGACGCCCTCAGCCGCGCGCCAGTCGACCAGGCGCACAGGGCGCCCGTCGTCGCGGATCGTCTGATGCGAATCCACATTTCGCAGGAAGACTGGGTGGTGACGATGCAGCTGCAGGACGAGAAGCTGAAGCGGGTGATGGAGATTCTTCGAGGGACGTTGGCGTCAAAGGACAAGCGGCAATTGGAAACCGACTACGAGTTGCAGAATAACCGGCTGTTCCGCAAAGTCAACGGGCAGTTGCGTTGGGTGGTTCCTGGAGCGGTGCGTTGGCGGATCGTCAAGTCCGCGCACGACGACCGCGGACATTTTGGCGTCGAGAAGACGCTGAACAACATGATCGAAGAGTTCTGGTTTCCCCGGATGCGGATCTACGTCAAGAACTACATCGACGCATGCATTGACTGTGCATACAACAAGCGGCCAGGCGGAGCAGCAGAAGGTCAACTACACATCACCAAGTCGGTGCCGATTCCTTTCCGCACTGTCCACATCGACCACCTGGGGCCGTTCCCGAAGTCAACAAAGGGCAACACACACGTCATCGCAGTTGTCGACTCGTTCTCAAAGTACGTGGTGGTGAAGGCTGCGCGATCAACGGACACACGGTCAGTGGTAAATATGCTCACCGATTTGACCCAGTATTTCGGAACGCCGGCGCGGATCGTGAGCGATCGCGGCACGGCCTATACGTCGAAATGCTTTGCTGAGTACTGCGAGGCCAATGGTATTCAGCATATCAAAAACGCAGTCCGGACACCTCGCGCAAATGGCCAAGTCGAGCGCATCAACAGCCTGATCGCGACGTTTCTGCGAACGAGCCACACCGATGAGCGCAAATGGGACGTCGATCTCCGGCAGTTCCAGACCATCATAAACAGCCAGGTAAATAAAACCATCGGCTGTTGCCCAAATGCTGTGCTTTTCCGCTTCAGAGTGCGAAGCGCCGTCGACAACAAGCTGGTTGCGGCAATTCACGAGTCGGACGATGCGAGCGACGCCGCCGACGCAGACGTGCCATCGCTGGAGGAGATCGCCAGGACAGCAGACGCTGAGAAGGAGAAATGGGTCGCGCGATTCAACAGCCGTCATCGTGCGCCGCGCAGTTACAACGTCGACGACCTTGTACTGGTCGAGAACGTTGCGGCAGCGACTGGAGAATCGCGAAAGCTGGAACCGAAGTATAGGGGCCCATATATCGTCAAGAAGGTGCTGGAGTGCGACCGCTACGTGGTGGCAGACCTCAGCGACATCCAGAGGAATCAGCGCCCATTCGAGAGCGTTTTCTCGAGCGAGAAGATCAAGCCGTGGTGTTCGAGCGGACCGGAGACGGACGATGCAGACGACGAGACGGAGTATGCTGACGGAGAATTGGATGGAGCCGAAGGCGCCGAGGAAGAAGCTGTTTAATTCGGAAATATTTTATAAGCAGATTAACGATTTGATTTGAATTCAAAGTTTGACTAATTTTCATGATCACAGTAGTTTCGAATTTAAAGTTCAGTTCACACATGTTTAGTGTATTCATGTATTCAAGTATTTACATAAGCGCCGAGGACAGCGCAACGCAGGATTGGCCGATCTGTCAGGTCGGTACCGCTGCCTAATGGATAATCGACTCAATTGAAACACACACACACAAACAGCATTGTATAAAAGCCACCGGCTTTTATCACTCACACACATTCGGACAGACAACGCGCGCGACTACAGATCGCAATCAATCAAGTGCAAGATATTTCGCCAATAAACCAACATATAGTGAAACCCCCCCCAGATCAACCCGACATCCGTGACAATACGCAATCTATATAATTCTACATATCCGCAACATGGACCTCAAGGAGTTCTTGGAAAATATCATGTTTGGTGTCGGACATTCAGAGGACATTGTCGAATATCGTTTGTCTGGAGCTCTATATACCCTATATGGGAAAAATATAATTCATATTGATAGTGTTAATCATGTCGTTCCACATCAGGATTCGAAGCAATTTCAATAGAAAAAAAATCAGGGACCCTAAAATTCAATAAAATATAAAACTGTATTATTTCTAGGGCCCAGATGAAAATTATCAATGGTTTTTTCTTGTAATTAATATCTCTCGCCAACAGCCTCTATTGATGGAAGATAAGTTTCACCTCATAAGTAGTCTTATCCGTTTATTTAACGATTGAAGATAAACCTATTTTTCAGTACAAATCGCCACTATAGGAATTGTACTGCATTGTGTG
The DNA here is from genome assembly GCA_024741255.1 of Exechia fusca. NCBI lineage: Eukaryota > Metazoa > Arthropoda > Insecta > Diptera > Mycetophilidae > Exechia > Exechia fusca. The sequence goes on along the minus strand of JANTBZ010119170.1, from coordinate 31,798 downwards.
TCCCAAAATGTTCAACGGTTCACCGGCAACAAAGGACGTTCAAGATTTTGATAAAAACGCATGCGGCTAAAATTATACATGGATACAATACTCTTTCCCTCGCGGAGCACAGCTTAGACTTTTATGAAATCATCGAATTGGTTTTCATCGATGGACCGAGTATTATTGGGGCCAGGAATATGAAAAATGGCAGAGTGATGCCCGAGATGTATATTTAGCGATTAGCGAAAATTCGTATTGAATATATATTGAACCGTTGTCCAGTGGTGAGCCTTCAATTTTCAATAATATGGTGCACACTCATAGATATTAACCTAGTATAAGTGCCCAAAACTAAGATATTTATTTTGTTCATCGAATTTAACTGTTTATTGTTAGATTTGGTTTCTTATCCCCAACATGTTGCTAATTATGTTTGTTTTTATGCGATAGCATGCTGGATGACTTTGGAAACGAGATGGACAGCACCGAATCCAAGCTGGACACGACGATGAAAAAGGTTGCCAAAGTATTGCACATGAATAATGGTAAGTGTTGATTTGATTGCGGTGTGCAAGTAGTACCGATTTGGGTTGAGTGAAAAGTGAAAATGTATGACATTCTGAGTGTCTTTGCAATTGTGCATTTGTTTACGCATACGTTAGACAAATCTTAAGATCATCAAATATGTTAGAAATTACCGATTTGGCTAATGTTGATGCTGACCTGCATCGAGTTTTTTAACCGATCCAATCACGATATGATTTCATACGAATCGCAATCACAGCAACTTTGGATCGGAATACGAACAATAAATTTGCACACCCTTAGTACATAGTTTCGTTTGGCTAATGGTGTTTTCAACTGTTTGTTCCCTGTTCGCAGACAATCGCCAGTGGACGGCCATCATTGTGCTGTCGATAATGCTGCTGTTGTTGATAGTGCTGTTCATCGTGCTGTAGACGGACCTCGAGAGTTGCCATCCAACGCAAACAAACACTCACTATACCACACTTGCTGAGTCAACACACTGACACATGCACACAAACAGACTTACACTTACACATTCATGCAACACACAGCAATCAGAACCGAACAGTAATTGTAAACGAACGCATTCAACCATACATGAACACCATTGTACATAAACTCGACGTATTTTCTAGCCGATAGAGACACACAAGAGATGGCCACACATCAACACACAAAACATGGTCCATTCGAACTCAAGCGCCAACAAACCAGAGACACAATTAACTCGTTGCCAGTTCGTTGGAAGGTAGCGCGACATTTAATTAGGTAGAATTGACGAACAGCTGCAAAATACAAACATACACACACTCTAGTCATTCGCCACTTGTAATCATCGTACACACACTCACACATCGTCGGATTCCGAATGGTTTGACGACGAAACGTAACAAAAATCGATTAAATTATATAATTCATTGCACAAATATTATGAGAGTGAACTGTGAGTAAGTTAGAGTTTTCCTTTTGAAATAGGTGTTGATTGTTAACACAAATATCGAATGGCTAGTCGAAGCAAAATACAATAAACAACAACCAATTCGATTAAATGGCATACATTATTGTTCGTATAACTTGTTAATTGATTGGCGAAGTTTTTATTACATCAATTTACGGGCGTGTTGTTCTGATGTGTTCCCGCGAGTGTAATGTTATTTGTATGCTATCAGTATAATCATATTATTGTTTTGTATATTTGATTTTATTAGTCGTCGTTCACACTCACACGCACACAAAAACGTTAACGCTTTGAACTTTGTTTGGTTGACGGGGGGAGGGGCTGTTTCGTTTCACAATATATATAGTTTATTACTCAATTGTTCCAACCAATATACAAAGTGGATGTGTACGATGATGTGCGTTTACATTCGTCCTGCCTCTCTCTCAGTGTAATATGTAAAAACACTAACGCATTGCTCTCTGATGTTGCTTACAAACTAAACACATCTCCTGTTGTCCGTATATAATTCGCATTTCATTCGTATTCGTTCATAATTCTATGCCTCAAGTCAAACATAATTTGGTTTACATTTTTTTTGTATATGCAACGCGTGTGCTTCCATAGTATAATATGACATGGTAAAATAGTGTAAGTGTGTCGTGTCTGTGTCTGCGTGTGTGTGAGGATGTTTTGGGAACCAATTGCACACTCAATTCAAATTCCCATCTCTTGTTCATAATATTCAATTTGAATGCGTTGCGCCACAAAAGTGCAGTGTGTCTCATCAGTGCAATTGTATCTTGGCTTGGGTGCGTCTGAGGGTGTGTGTATCTGTCTGTCTGTGTGTAAGTGTGTGTGTGTGTCGGTTGTTATTGCGTGCCAATCCGAATCCAACACTGTCTGCCTGCCTAACCAGATTGTTTGCCCATCATCATGTCTTGCGCGCATATGCACGAATGGTATCGGCAATATATCCTCACTCTCTCTTCCTCGTTCTATATACATTCTTGTCCTGCGTTCTCGCACATTCGTCGTTTTCGTTCGTCCCATTTCCCCACGGGTGGTGGCAAGCGACGACATCCTTCGGGGCGCGATAAATAACTTACACATCTACAGTAAACTATATCATAGGTAAAATCGAAGAGGAGACAGAAAAAACACGCCAACTCTGGCACTCGACGTGCTCGGCATTGCGCCTCGCCTCGCGCGCCCACTGTTCACTGTTCCGCCGTGGCGGTGATGTGCTCGACCGGCTCGCCGCACGCGTGCCGCTCCCACATCCGCGAGTACAGCATCTCCAGGCCGCCGGCGTACTGCTGGCAGTCGAACAGCGGACTGTCCTCGCGCGCCTTCCACACCTTGGCGCGGACGCCGCGCGCATAGTCGCGATCGTTGCCCAGCCGGATGGCGATCTGCTCGTACTCGTGGCGCGTGCGAGCGATCAGCTCGGGGCAGCCGAGCGTGGCGAGCTGCGAGGCGGCGACTCTGCGGCGGATTGGATTGAACAGTTCGGTTAGCTTTCAGTTGTAGTGAAGCACTCATTTGGGCCGGTTTAATTTTTGTTCTAAAACATATATTTTATGCTCTCTGGACAGTTGTTTTAAGGTCCCATTGGCAAGACTTCTGACACACGTATATGTTTTTTGCATCTAGTTTTTACTCTTAAAGGTAGGGTAATGTGCTCATTCATTGGCACCCCCCATTGGCACTCAAACACAAACTATCAAGCATTATATAACAATAGTACATGTGCCCATCTACTGGCAACATTGATACAACATTGTGCTAATGGTGTTCGATATGATATGATATGATGTTTGTTATATTAATATGATTTGTATGTCGTCGCTGAACAGACGACTTGATAAGAGAATAGTCTGCCGAAAAAGTTCAATTAAAAATGCAGGGCTGTTTTCTTCATTAATTCCACATAATTTTCTCTTTGTCTCATGAAAAGGCTCTAAAATATATTTTTACTGATTAAAATCTTGATTCACAACCACAGAATCAATAACCAATTAAACAAATATTTTGTAATTGCGAATTTCCGATGTTTTACAGGACAGTGAGAGAGGTGCCAATAGATGGGCAGATGTTTTGAAATGACGATTCTGCAGACGTTCGCTAGGGTCTACATGTGGAAGAAATGTCGAATTAATTGCGCCGAATTCACAAGACTATGTTCCATCTAATCACAACTTATTGTGACGATGGGCCAAGTAAAGTCCCGTTTAAGATGTCCGCAAATGGTAGTAATGTAATTTTGTCCGGCCTTTTCGATAGAAATTGTCATTTTTTAGGCTGCATATTGTTGGTATGTCATTTCATTTAAATACTTTCGAACTTAATGTTTCCAATGTTCGATACAAAAAAAAAGTCTAAAAACCTTCCTAATTTGCGCGTTATTTCACTTCGTTTTTTCTCAATTGAATTACCTCGATGCGAGCGTCTCGCCGGGCAGTGTGACCACCGGCGTGCCGGTCCACAGAACGTCCATCGAGGTGGTGTGCCCGTTGCACAGCGGCGTGTCGAGGCAGACGTCGGCGAGTTGGCCGCGTCGCACGTGCTCCTCTTTGGCGGCCACATTGGAGAAGATGATTTTGCCCGGTGGTAGTCCTGGGAAGGGGAAGGGGGAGCGTGGATTGTTGTTATTTTCAGAATTATAGAGAATTATGGCGCTCTCGGTTATTATTTACAAAATAATTATCAAATGGAAGCATTAGCACATATCCAAACTGATTTGGCCAACTCTCAAACATGCTCATTAGTAGATATTGTCTGTTTCAACTTCTTGGATTCCAGTGCAGAATTTATTTCAGACTGTAAATATTAAGCTGATTAGGCTTACGTCGTAAGACGTCAGAAGTGTACAAACCGACGCATTTGGTAACAAGCACTTTTGTACGTTCTTCAAACACAGCATTACGTAGGAAAGCGTTCCGACGATTGTGTTCTCAGAAGAAAATCCGTAGACAACTAAATAAGTAAAATGTTCAGACGCGAGACTGCTAATATTTATTTAAGACAACCGAGAATTTAGAGAATTACCGGAATTAGACGATACGTGATCGGTATATGACACAAATATCAATCTATTATCGGCAGAAGGACTCTCTTTTTTATCGAGAAAAGTACTGGGAAAAAAACTTGTATTACATTGCAGTTCCAGATAGATTAAAAAAATGAACATTGCTTTCAAACTTTCAACTTTCACTAATCGACCAATGCCACTCACCCAAATTCTGCGCCGCCTGCAACAAATTCGGCTCGCCCACCGCCGGAAACCGCAACAGCCACAGCACCGCATTCGGCACCATCTTCAGAATCGTCACCCACGACCCCAGCGTCAGCGGATCAATCTTGTACAGCTGATTGAAATTGCAGTACACCACCGCATTGTCGGGCAGCCCGTACTGCTGGCGCGTCGTCACCACAATGCTCTGCGGCACCTCCTCGCCGGTGGCCGCCTTATTGTTCGTCTGCGTCGTCGCCAGCCCATTCTGCACCATCACGCCGTTCAGCGACGTCTGCACCTGCCCCGAAGCGATCATATTCTCGATGGCCGTCGTCGTCGGCAACTCGGCCACCTTCAGCGAAATCTCCAGCGGCTGCGAATTCTGCGCATTCTGCTGCAGATGCACCTCGCGCACCTCCTTCACATCGGTCGACTCCACCAGCGGCGACAGATCGGCCGCATTGATCACCGCCACATTGTCGGCCATCCCACCGGCCGCTGCACTGCCCTTCTCGCCCACAATCAGACGCTCCTTCAGATGCGGGAACATCTGCTTGTGGTCGCCGATGAAGTAGGTGAACGGCATGTACGCCAGTTTCTCGCTGTACTGCGACTGCAGCTCCAGCGGCGACGTCACCGCATCGGTGACAATGTAGTCCATGTAGCTGGCGCCACTCGTGCCCGGATAACCGAGCCACATCACCTGCACCGGGGCCGGTCGCAGCGCAAAGATCTCGTTGCGCGCCCCCTTCGTGTAGCCGTTCATGTTCACCAGGATGTGAATGCCGTCCGCATAGATCCGGTCGGCCGCTTTGCCGTTGCACGGGATCTGCGACAGATCGATGAAGTGCTCCGACTCGCTGGCGATTTTGCTGCGGAATGTGGTGCCATCGTCCGGGCTGAGGGCGTAGGAGAATATTTCGACGCGCTGGCGATCGTGCATGCCGGGCACGGATTGCATGAGGTGCGATGTGGGATGGTTGCCGAAATCGCTGCTCACATAGCCGATGCGCAGGCGCTGGCCGGAGGCGAGGAGTTCGCGGCCGAATTTGTAGGGCGGTTTGTGGAGGACCTGGGATGTGAATGAATGGAAGGGAGAGATGTAAAGTTAGATTTGGAACAGCGAAGACATTCTAAAGTAAGAGTTATGTAAACTTTATATCAATAAGACTGCACATTTAAAACGAAACAAATATATTGTTGATAACCTGATAATAATGGCCTAACAGTAGTCCATTTGTCCTTCGTATGAACAGGTTATCGAATTTGTATCTTGATTTGAGTCAGAACAGAACATGACTACACTGAAGTGACTCAAAACGACGTGAATGCAAGTCGTTGTATTTGGTATTTGGACTCACCTGAACCTTCTCGATGCACAGATTCGCATGCCGTGCGGCAATCGCCTTGCGGAACTCGTGCGACAGCGGATACAGCATCGAGTGATGCGGATGCACCGACGGCAGCCGATTCTTCTCCAGCTGCTCGGCCACAATGCCTACCAGCTTCTTCATGCGCGGCTCATAGTCGCTCCAGTCGCACACGATCTGCAAGCAATGCGCCAGATTGCAGTACGCATCCGGGAAATCGGACTTGAGCTTCAGCGCCGTGCGATACGACTGAATCGCCTCCGGAATGGAACCGGAATCCTTGTGGATGCTGGCCAGATTGCTGTGCGCATCGGCGAACGCCGGATTGATCTGGATGGCGCGCGTGTAGCACTGGAGGGCGCCCTGCACGTCCTGCATCTCCTTCAGCGTGTTGCCCATATTCGAGTAGGCATCGGCGAACGTTGGCTGGATGCGGATGGCCTCCTTGTAGTGCATGAGGGCCTCGTTGAGTTTGCCCTGCTGCTGGAGGACGCTCGCCAGATTGGAATGAGCGGCGGCGAATTCGGGAAAGACCTCGAGCGCTTTCAGGTAGAGACGGGTGGCCTCTTCGATGAAGCCTTGCTCGCGCTTGATGTTGGCGAGATTGTTGAGCGAGTCGGCGTGCGTGGGGCAGAGGCGCAGGGCGGTGTTGTAGCAGTCCTCGGCCTCTTGGACCTGGAGGAGAGGAGGCAATTTGGGTGGTTAGTTGAATTCGATATTTGCGTAACTGATTTGGGGTGGTTTCATAAGCGAGAAACTTCGTGGCAGTGGAATATAACAGTGAGCAATATTTAGTGAGTGAGCATTTTACGAATGTGAATGAATTACGTTATCATACGAAAAGCGGTTGAGACTAACGAACGAACAGAACATTTGAGAGCATAAATAACGCCCTTCAGCCCTTTTGGATATATTTATGCTACCGACTATCCACCCATGCCACGGATGTTCCATGGAGAGGATTTGTCGTATAATAAATAAGCGTAAGCATAAGCGTCTTAAGAATCGTTCTCGTTGTAACAGGATAAACTCAAGTAATTATGTGCATAATCTACGCATTATACAAACGACATTCATGGAATCGATTTATTATGATAAATTACTCGAATCTCTTATCCTCGATTTTCACTCATCAGCTTCACTTCGTTGCCAACTCAGTTTTTTGCTTATTAATATCCCATTTATAAAAAATGCCAGCTCACCGATTCAATGGACGCACTCACCTGACCCTTCTCCTTGAGCGCATTGGCCAGATTGCAGTAGGCATCGGGGAAGTTCGGCTGCAACTCGATCGCTCGCCGATAGGTCTCGATGGCCAGATCGATGAGACCCTGCTCGTAGTAGACGCAAGCGAGATTGCCGTGCACGACGGCATTGTTCGGCGACAGGTTGAGGGCGCGCAGATAGGCGGCGACGGCTCTGCGTGCGGAAGGGGGATGAAATAAAAAATCGCGTTGGTATTTAAAATAAGCCGTCTCGGTATCAAAAGCGGTTGAGCGTCACTCGAGGGTGCAGGTCGGTCGGTCTTTGACCGCTACGGCGGCCGCAATAGAACGACTAAATAAAATAAGTATTCAAATCACGCTCGCAATAATATGCAAAACCGTATTATGCAGAAAATGTGCGAGCGGCGGGACGGACGACTGGCAAAATACTCGGAGCGCAGCACTCAAATTGAATTTAATTCGTAACTACGCACCAGAGTAGATTTATGTATCTTCGTACGCGTATATTTATATCTCACCGTTCCGGGAGCGAGTGGGGTTGTTGGGGCGATTCAAACACCCTGACACACTTTACTACCGTAGAAACGCATCGTAAAGTTTGTTGGGATTTCTAGCACAATAACGTGCGAACATAAGCATATTACTGCGAGTGCACGCTCGGATAATCCGATGTTCACAGTCGGATGATGGACCCGAAAGTGAACTGTAGCATTTTGATATGGTAGAACTGAGCTTTTACTACCTTGCTAGAAGTCTTGCAATCGACAAAGTCGAAGGAAATAGACTAGAAGTGTAGACAATCTGTTGATAACGAATTGAGCGATTAGAACGTTGGTCAGACGTCAGACGTAGTCTGTGCTTCACCCCCATGTACTCTATGCGCCCACAACTTCCGATGCGAGTCGTGAATGCGGAGCCTACACCAAAAGAACGCTCACAGTTCATTTGTCACGGGGACTTGCCGTTTATTCAATATATTCAACTGCCGACAACACGCACAACAACACTCGATTTTGCGTTCGGGATCACGCATCGCATGTAAACACGCTCTACTCACCAGACCCTAATCAAACCCCGAAAAACCCTGAGGGCAAGCTGAGCTACTTTGCCCGGCTCCAACTTCATGCGACGAACCACGACGAGGGTATAATTAGCTGAATGTTATCGACCATGACGACATGACATGGGGACATCAGCAGCAGCAGCAGCAGCATCGATGTCGCCGTCGTCGTCGGTGCACTTTACGCTCGAAAACACTCTGACGACTGCGGGCGACAAACATCGACCAGAACGACGACGCCGAGATGGATGCGATCATAATATGTTATTCGTTCGAGCAAGCGAAAACATCCCATCCGTCGTCGTCGTCGTCGTAATCGCAATCGATTGCGCGTCGTGTGGAGATGCGGATTTCACTCGTGTCACGAACACACACGTCGTCTGCTCTCAGACTCGCGCGGTGTTTTTATCACCCGAACTAACCATAACACGTTCCAAAGTGCACGCGGCGAGAATCGCTGTGGTTGCTGAAAACGACATCGTTATTTTACAAATGCGTCTAAAATTAGAGGCACAGCCCGCCGCCAAGTGGACGGTGGACTGATGAGAGAGGGGTGACGTCAAACACGAATCTCGCTGAATTTTACTGCACTTGGGCGCGATTTAGAGCTCCACACACATCATGTGTGTGTGTTCGGATGTTCGGATGTGACTGGTTAATCGGAATTGGATTCAATTTGCTGCGCTCAGCAGCGCCAGCTACACGGGCGAAACGCGATAAATTCACACGCTCACATCGATTGATTGACTTGGCGACGCCCAGCAGACGCCCCGAGAGTGCGCAATTAGAGCGCCAATTTCCGCCAACGACACACCGCACCATCGCGCTCGCGAATGACGTTGTAGTAGTAGTGGTGGTGGTGTGGCGCGACCTGATTGGTGTGTCACCCCCAGCGCGCCCGACATTAAATCAACAACGCATTGCAGTCTAATGAATGTGCGCTTCGTGTCGACATCTCGCGTCGTAACTTTTGCCCATGGCTGGCTGACAGGAGCCTCCTGGGGTCCGAAGGGTTGGCCGCCAAGGCGGAGAGCGAGCTCATAAGGAACGAACATATATTAGGAGGAACATGCGCATTATGTTGTCGCAGATTGGGTCTCGTATATATCTCGTGGCGGGCGACGACATCGCATTTGTGGAGGTTGGATGCTTGGCTCCCACAGGGCACAAAAGTGCGCGTGACAAGTCGGTTGTCGCCTGGTTGCCTCCTGACTCCTGAGTGCGAGCACTTGTTATGTGACTGCGTAGTCGCGCGACGACAATACTAATTTGATTGCGAGTTATTACCCCCGTTGAGCGCGTGTAACTCTCAGCTCGCACAATGGTCGCGCACAAAATATGCTCGCTGAGATACTAGTTGAGCTGCGCATTGCTCGAGAGGGTCCTCGAGGCCGACCCAAAAAAAAGTTGCGGGGTAATCGCACTCGAGCACCGAACGATTTCGCCGAATCGACCACACAATACATTGGAATGACAAACAGACAATCGGACTTGCTGCTGCGCACGTATCGCAAACAGACACGCACCCCGGACGCCTGCGGACTCTATCTGCTCGCTATTCGTGATGTGGCGTAAACATGCTTACACACGACGACGAACACCCGGGCATCGCATCATCATTCATTGCGTGCGCAGACACATTACAACCCGTTTCGGGCGCCAATGATTTCTGCCCGGCCATTCGTGCATAGACACACGATACATGACGCGGAGTCGCGACGGCATGTGTGGCGAAACTATGATAGGATACAACACCCGCCGACACGAGTGGAGAAAAAAACGGACACGAGCACAACGTAATAAATCAAATCGATATCGGATGAATAAATGAATAAAACATCAGAGGCGCGCAGCGCATTAATGTGAAATAATGGTATATCGGTCTTAAACGATTTGTGCAGCGAACCCAAATGTAGGGACAACCCTCGCGTTTTTTTGCCATCCGGCGGCGGCAGCGACGACGGCTGCTGTTGGCGGCAGCATGCCGACACTTTGTCGACGAATTTGCGGCGTGTGCTGCTCCACTCTGTCAGCGCCGGGGTCAAAAGCCACGCGCGCACGCGGAGCAACCGACAAAAAAAGCTCACTCCCGGCCCGACCGACCCATTAGAGCATGGACACCCGCCGCGTTGCGGGAGTCCGTGCCCGAAGGTCGGACTGGCACAAGTGGTTCGGTGCGCCAACGCGAAAAGCCATCGAGAACGTGGCGGCATAAGTACGCCTCCGCAACGGCGACGGAACGCCGAACACGCTTTAATCTACGCTATATCCGAATTGATTGGATCAAAACTTGGTGAGAGAGCGCAGGGAGATTGATGACAATTTAATAGACCGGTGACACGCAGCGCAGTGACGAAGCTGCGTTGGGCAAAGTAAAATGATTAAACCGCCGGATACAGGAGCCAGGTCGCAAACGAGAGCTATCTGTGCGATTCTGGCGGGTCTAGAGAGGAGTCAATAATTACATTACTACGTGCGATGCATACGAAAGTGGCATGTAACTTGTAACGTACGGAACAAGCAACTTTTGACGAGCAACTCGCTCTGCACACACCGCACAAGATATCATTTACTCATCCACTTACATCACACTCCGAGAGCACCCGACGACATCAAACACCGGCTAGCGCGTGCGCGTTCATTCAATTTAATTACGATTTGGGCACAAACTAAAATTGCGAACCCTCGCCGCAGGCAGAGTTCGCTGCGGTGCTGTAATTGAGTTATCTGTGCTGCCTGATTCAATGTTTTTTTTTGTTTTTATGTCCGTTGGACGGCGCTGTTGCTGATGGTTGTCGCGTCGTCTGTTGCATGCCGCCGGCATCGAAGGACGCTTACGGAATCAGTTTACACGCTCCATCACAGGGCATGCATAAATAATGTTGATGATGTTGGAGCGCAGCCCGTGCGATTAACATGCAAATACTAAACGAACAACGACACGACGTCTGCAATGCGCTGCCTCAACTGTGTGTGTTTGTCGTGTCGTGTCATGGAAACTCGGGCGGCCGATGGCAGAGCGCATGTGTGTTCAATTAGTGTGAGTGATGTTGTCGGGTGATATGAGCAGAAGCACACACACACACAAACACACACGTACTTGGACGGTCGTTGGGGCTGGCTAGTGATATAGTACACTAGCCAGCCCCAACGTTTATGTCCCACGAGACAAGTCAAAGCGTGTGTGTGTGTGTGATGTGAACCTCAACATTCCGCGGAAATTACAGCGTGTATGAAAAGCCGCATATTTTATCGAAATACCGCCGTCATCGCATTGTTGACAGCATTCCATGTGCAGGCGACATTTTACTAGGCTATAAAAGACGCCAGACCATGTTTTATTATGAAAACAAGAAGCTACCGCGCATCATCGTAAATACGCGTCGCGTCTAACGCAATATTAATATCACTGAGAGTAGAAGCTTAATTTTGTACGTCGAAATACGACTTAAATTCGAACCCATTTTGTCATTAGTCGTAATCAAAATTCTACACACTTTGCATTTCTCCGTATTCTGCATAGCTTTGTTCCATCCACCATTTGCATTTAGTATTTTATATGCAAATTTCAGAATAAAACACACACGTAAACACACACAGACACCCCGCATAGACACCATAAAGTTCACCCACTTTGCCAATTCGCAAATGCTTGGTGCGTGCTGCCGTCGCAGCAGCTGACACAGAACAAGCTTACACCGTTTTGTAGAAAATATACGAAATTGTGGAATGGGTGGAACGAAATCGCTATAATAATCGCACACCACATGCACGTGAGGGAGTGTGTGTGTGTGTGGGAGTGTGTGCGTCTAACAAATGCTCGCGCAGCGAATACACATTTTCGTGTCGTGTTAATGAACTAGCTGGGCGTCAGCAATGTGCAGTCGAGCAAATGTGTATCGGTGTCTCCTGCCGCATTAATTCGCTGGAATATCATATTAATAATCTTCGTGCTTATTTGCGTTGTGCAATCGGCTGTCAAAAATGATAAATTAATAGGAATAACGTGCAACACTGGACGCAAAACATGATAATGCTCCGAACAAAGACGACATTGCATATGCATTGCATACTCGAACCGTGACCAGAGTCCATTTTGTCAGCGTTCGACACACACACACACACCCAGCACCCAAAAAGGGGTAGGTGGAGTCGGACGCCTGTGCAAAGATCTCAAGTCACTGGATCCATCGTCGTATTAATCAGCTATGTCAATGTTGACCGAGGTGATGGTGTTGCGCGCGCGCGTGTGTGTGTGTTTGTGTGGTTGAATGCGAATATAATGTGGGCAGTGTGGTGTTTGATGAGCAAACAACACGGTGGCAAGAGAATAGACCAACCTGCCAACACACAACACATTCCCAAAATAAATAGTACCGATTACATGTATAATATAGCGTAGGGTGCAAAATAATTGTACCCACCCGTCATCGATCGTCGATGTCCATTTGGCCAAAACTTTAGATGTTAAAGTCCTAGACGTAATTGTTGCCGAAACAAACTTCATTACCGTGCATGTTCGAATACACAGAATACAACACCGCACTCTCCGAAACAAGCCACTCAACAAACCGCCCCTGGCAATAATGCGCGAAGGACGAGGAGGATACAGCGCAATTCATAGCACGTCACAACATGCCGCAAGCCCCATGGGCTCTGGCAATGGCGTATAATGTCGTCTATTATTTGCACATAGACAACAATATTACATATTAGCCGCAGTCGGCAGATAGAATTTGATGGACCATAAATGCAAGCGTCGTAACAGCTGTCTTCGGGCATGTTTGTCTCACATATCCACTCACTTCTACGCACTTGGTACACCCTAGGCACACACAGACAGCACACGTGCATAGGAATCGGTTGGCCGGAATTATTGCACAGCTCCAACCAGACAGATGGTGAGCCACAGGCACAATCGAGGTGGTGTGAACTCTGTCAAATTAGAATTATTCGGTGCGCACTCGATGCAAATACGACACGGATCCATCACCGGGCAAACCATGTGGTTGGATTTGGCCTCAAAATTCAATTCGAAATCTCCTCACCTCGTCACCATCCACCAACCTCACACTCACACCGAGACTTCAATTCGTACGCAATGTGCAAACATTTGCGATTCGTGCTCGAAAGCGGAATCGTGTCGGTTGGCCATAATTGCTCGTTCGCGTACTGTGTTTGTTTGTGTTTGTGCAGGACGACACATGCAGCTGGTTGCGATCGCATTTTCGCAATGCAATTTGTAGCCGAATCGCATTGGTGTGCTGGATTGCTGCAGAACACGTGCTAAAATCACGTCTCACGATGCCCATTGGAATTAAATAGTTCCAGCTAATTGTAGGATGGTAGGGTGTAATTCTATGAATTATACCTGAGGTCAAATTTGTATCGAGGCATAAGTAGAATCCTACATAGGAAATTTGATTCACGCAATGGTAATGATTTGTTGTTCTGAAATCAAATGGTCTATGGAATCGGAATAGGAAAGGTAATTACTAAATTTAATGTTTATGTAACATTATAAAACAATCATAAAATTCAGTCGTTCGGATTGAAATATGATTGCAGTTAATTGAACACGTCCTATGAACCTTGTTCATTTTATAGAACCGAATACAGAACTGTACACCTTTTAAAAACAGCCAGTGCACCTTGAACAATCGACATCTGAGCATTACGCTCTCTGCATCGGATCGAACTTCCAAATGAAGAACTTACAGTTTATTTGCTTGTGTTTATCAATTTATTTCTCGATACAGTATACATTTAGTGCTGTTGTTCCCGAAAAACACTCAACTGAAGACTTGCTTGATGTTGATGAAAGTTTTATAAATGATACCGTGTGGCGATTTATGATCCATAGATATTTGCTGAGCCAAGAGCTGAATCCTTCTATAAGACACGCAGTATCGCAGATTTCCCGACAAAAATTGGTTCCCCGAAATCATCCAGGTTTTATTGCGTTTGTTCAAAACAACGAAATCAACGAGGAACGAGCAGAAGAAATGTGGTTGATTGTCTCAAAGGCACACGATGAGTATATAAAATTCCGAAATCAATTTGAAAACTCAACGGAAAGTATAAGTGGTGAGATAGATCACAATTTAGTAGATAACGATGGACATGATTTGAATGATACAGTTTGGTTGAAGATGATTGAAGCATATTTGTTGAAGGAATCAGAGTTAGATCCTCTCTTGAAATTCACTGTTGGAAGTATAGCCGGTACCTCGGTACCTCGTAATCATACCGCATTTCTGAAGTTTGTTCGAAGCAATGTAATCGACCAGAGTCATGCTCAGAACATGTGGAATGTTATTAGGAAAGCACATTTCGACTATATTGAACAAGCCAATACAGATGTCATTGAGACGGAGGAGAGATTCGCTGCAGAAGCTCAAATAGAGACTGTAAAATCGGATGCTGCTAAACAAGCGAAATTAGAAGCAAAACGAAAACAAATAAATGTAGCGCAACAGGACGAATTAAAGATAGCAACTGAAAGCGATTCAGAGACAATACCAAACGTAACCACCCAAAATAAGAAAGAAGCTAATAATAACGTTCAAGTGGTAGCTGCACAAAGAAGTACAATTATGCAGGAGCGTGAAGTACTGACAGATGTACAGAAGAAAAGAGATGCCAAAAGGCGACAACTTGTACAGTCAGTAATTGATGCACAAATAACAAGCGAAGAGTCCGAGTTCTTGTATGCCTTTAACAAGCGTATGCGAGCATCTAACGACTCACAAAATTCGACGCGTTCTCGTAATAGTTCCGTAAAAACAGCTAAAATTACAGTACAGGCAACCCGTCCACAAAATTACTCAAAAATGATTTTTCGAGTAAGTTCTATAGTTACATTACTAACTAATTTTATACCATGTAATCGTTATTATTTTGTGTTCTCAACTATCAATACTTCACGATTTGTATTCGTTTTAGATTCCTGCTACCAGCAATGTTATCATCGATCAAAGTGGGCCGCCAGGTGCTCTTCGAATCGAAATAAAGCCCGAATCTAAACGTAGGCATAGATAGTGAGACTGGAATGCCATATGATATGAACGAATAAAACAGTCGGCCGTCGACCCGTCTTTCGTGCTAAAATACGAATACGATATACATTAAACCAAATGAATGACGGTAAAGCCTTGCGATTATTTCTGCAGACATAACACTTGCGAAACGTGACGGAACGCTTCGCTAGCAAATAGAGCCGGAAATTTCACATGCGTGAACGTGTGAAGTCCCCTCCAAGCGACAACGACTTGGAGAATGTTTTTGGAATTGTGAGCACGTCCAGCTTAAACTCCGGGGTGGGAAATTCTCAAGCAAAGTTTCTATCAGACTGAAGTGAAGCGTGATGTGGTCAGTGTAGCTGTTGAAGATACGTGTTTGTCTGCATATGAAATCCGAACATAATGCAAGCAAGTCGTAAATTCAAGTTCGGTAGAAATAAGAAATATGTAATACAAGCTAGTTGAAGATGCTGCGTATCGAAATTGCTCCTTGATCGAATCATAAATATCTTCGTCGACTCCAGCGAACTCACGCAGCTCCGCCGAAACAGTGAGCTTCATTTGATTGTCCGGATTATCCGAGCACGCGCGTGTGCTAGCGAGTACGTACCACACGTGGAGACCTCTCCTCTTTCACCCGAGCTTAACGAAACACCATTTCATTACTCTCGCTGCGAAATTACTGGCTAAAAATAACGTATTGCCAGCATGCGTGAGCACACACACACAGCACCTCTCATGTGAACTCGTTAAATCACATTCAATTTAGCCGACTCTTAGGTTCCGATCAAACTGTGTGTGTGTGTGCGCCCGAGTGCACGGGAGTTCGGAATTTTGCGAACACGTTCACGTGTTTGTGTCTAGTATATACCACGATGCCAGCCAGCACCATCCGGCGGAGGAGATTACGACTTGCCGCACACTCGACATTCACCCACAAACCCGAGCAGACACACAATTACTGGGGCGAACGGGAATTCGCACCCGAAGCGCAATAAAGCAGCAACGCGTTACTCGGTTTAACCGCACTTTGGGTTTTATTGCGGTCGCCATTGCCAACGCAGCGACTCGCCCGAAACCGGCCTTCTACTTCTAATGGATGTATGTTAGTCTGCTCTGTGCGCGGATTGTGTCTGCTCGCGTAGGCAACATTTAAGACCGTCTCGCGCGCCAACACGCAGTGATTGAACTCTCCGGAATAAGTTTTTAATGTAATTATGGATGCAAATACGATTCCCATGAGTAATTAAGCGAGAGGAATATACCTTTGAGCTCATATCATGCAGAGTGCCATAGCACATCCGGTGGAGTGACTACAGCCGGATATACCGCTCGCTCGTGTACAATTACGTGCTCCCGGTAAGTGCGCCGAGCGAATGGATGGCCGGCAATTGCGGTTCCTTGTTGAATAATTACATTAGATGTTCGCTTTTCGCTGTCAGAATAAGTCACATATAATTCATGCGAACATGAACCACTTTGCAGCTATTTGTTTGAAATATAATTTCCTATGAAACACATTTCTAAACATGA
This sequence comes from Exechia fusca, assembly GCA_024741255.1. Lineage (NCBI taxonomy): Eukaryota > Metazoa > Arthropoda > Insecta > Diptera > Mycetophilidae > Exechia > Exechia fusca. The sequence continues at coordinate 14,902 of JANTBZ010119170.1, read as the reverse complement.
ATATCAAACTCCAAATCTCCGATATGAAACCTTCAGACAACGAATGTGTACGCATATGTGCAAGTTAGTCGTCGCTGGCGAAATGCAAACACCGAAGCCAACCACATGAGCGTGCAACGCTATTTTCGGACATATGACTTTTGGCATGTGGCAAAAGTATATCTGGTTCAATGTCAACGATGCCGCCATGACCGATGACGCCGTAATGTTGATCCAGAGCTTCGGGTGTTTGCATCTTTGGTGCGATGTGGACGAAAACGACAGCATGTTTTCGCCGAATAAGATATGCACGTAGGAAAACTTTTATCGTTTAGGTGGCAATTACAATTCTAATGAGTACAACGTGGCACATAGTTCGTCACCCTATATTGAAACAATAACTTTCGCATGAGGACCACAATTTAAATTCTGTTTTAACATTTGTGATGTGGAAGGACGTAGTATGTAGTATGCTAGTAATAGTCACGAGAAATGATATGGGTCTGATGTCCGTCGTCATGGTCCTTGTAAAATTCATGTCAATTTTATCGTCAGGAATAACAAACATTTGAAAAGGCCAGGAACTGTAATATTGAGCGAACTTTGTATGCTGGATTTCTAAAACTTACGAATAATTAAACTTCATATGAATATGCTCATCAATGGAATCTGAACTCGAATACCAACACATCGAATATTTCCAATCACGCGTATTGACTAGTCAACGTACAAGCATATAATAAATATTATTAAAGAACACGTCGAAATATTGCTGATTGAGTAGAATCCCTCATTGTTCATTGATCGATTCATATTAGTTCGACCACAAGGTGTTGAACAAACAAATGTAAGAAATCAACACACAAATACCACAGAGTAAAGAATCAGCACCTTTTGATTTGATTTTTCATCCAATGCAGACAGCCACCCGCATTCGGATCGTTGGCCGCCTTCGGCCATTCGGTCGTGTACGGATAGAACGGACTAATCCGCACAATCGTGTAGACGACGATGCATTGGTAGTCCATTATGATGGCAATTGTCGGGAATTGAGGTGAGCGACAGCGATAACCGAGCACGAACACGAGAACGGATACCGAGAACGCGAACAGCAACGAGCACGAAACGCGACGCAAAGCCGCAACATAGGCGGCGAACACGGACGGAACGTTGAGGCGAGTAGTGCACGTGGTCGACTCGACCGCGACAGATAACATTCAAACGGACGCGATTCACAAATGGTTTACAAATTGACACGGTGACGATTACTTATTAGATGCGGGTTTTTGGCATAATTGCTTTTGTATATATTACGACTAACATTTATTCGCTAAGTTCAAACGTGTATATAGCGTCAAGTATAATTATTTTTTCAAGCTACACGCGTGTTTACTTTTGATTTGACACAACCAGGATTAACGACAATACATTCATATTATTAAGTGATTGTGTATGTATAAAAATGTAATGCACTGCAAATTCTATCGTTCAGTACGAACACACCACACAGACACCAAACTAAAACACGATGCCGTTTTTAGAACAGTTAAATGTGTCCGTCTTCCGACCTCTCGAAGCATAAACAAATATACCATGTGCGATATATTGCTGTCTGCACAAATAAACGATTCAATTGATTTCGCGCACCTTGAAACCTTGAAAGCGAGCGCGGCAACGTTGGCATGTGTGTGTGTGTGTGTGTTTATTGTTGGGACGTCAATACGAATACGAACCGATCCTATACGCAAGATACGAGCACAATTAAAACGCGCACAAAGTTTGTTGTTTCAGACGAGGTGGCACCAGTCAATGGAGTTGCGAACAGAATGCGCACAGTTTCACGTTGATCGACGGGGGTGAGTTCAACTACACTTAATTGTTTCGAAGAATTGCAGACGTTCTCAATGCCAGACTCTGGAAAATAATTATGAAATGTTCAAATTTGTTGTCGATGTCGTAGCGAACGAACGAATATGTAATCTTGCTGCCGATGCCGCCAAACACACTCTAGACAAGACGTCACACACACACGCACACATACTCATAAACTCTTAAAAGTATTTCCAAGTCTCGACGTGATGTCACACGCATGCACGTCGAGACTAATTATAGCGAGCGTCAACTCATTAATGCCTTTGCATTCACCAACACGACTCACAATTTCAAGTGGAGGCAAAATAACTGATAAATCAACATACCATTGGTCAAATACATAAAACAAATTCAACTAGATAAAACTGGTTTAATCTAGTTGGATGTGGAAAATTGCCCAGTAAAGGAAAACAGAATAATTCAACATAGCGTGCTGGATTGGTTCAGGCACACCTGTGGCGTCTCGATAAAAACTGGCAGGCAGCCAATACAGACGCACGACAACACAACACATGTGCGCTAATGCAAGTCGAACACCCATCACACACATCACACAATCGTTCGCACCGCAGCGATGTTTTTCACTTTCAGCCGCTTTGATCTCACACCGACGAACGACGACGACGAGTCACGAGCGAATTCTCCGAAGCGAAGACGATGGCACAAAACTGAATGAACGCGATGGAGGAGGATGCTGAGCATTCGTCCGACGATACACGCGCGGTAAACTGAACTAGGCGATGGATGCGAGCGCGGGCGCGGTGCTGGGGTGTGTATGTGTGTGTGTGTGAGTGTGTGCAAATGTGTGTGTGTGTGTGCGAAAGCTGAAAGTGGGTGGGGAGGCGCTCCGTCCGTCCGGCGAGTCCGGGTGCGTGCGATTCGCGTCGCCAGTGCTATGCTACTGACGACGAGATTGGGCGCACGTGCTCGTGACGCAACTGGCGGAAAAGCGGCGCTCGCTCGCTCGATGCGAGAGCGGGGAAATTGGCTGCTATATTTATACTGGCGGGTGTTTCGTGTGAGTGTAGAGGAAAAGCTCTTTTGTACTTTGTTAGTGCAGAAAACCTCTGGTTCGTGAGCATAGCCAAACAACTGCTGAGAGTTGATAAGATGCGCAAAGGAGGGGAAGAAAACGAGTGTCTATTGTGTTATCATCATGGACCGAACACAATCACTCCGTAAGTGTAAACGGAGCACCATACGTAAGGACAAATTCAATTCAATTAACACACATACTAAATGTTTTTATCTATGTTCAATATCTGGTCGGAAGACATACATCTAGTTCTAATCAAAATACCATGAATAATGCAGGACTTGAAATGGAAGTGGTGCGTTTGTGGACGATGGGCGTTCCGCATCGTTGGGTCGCTGGGTGAGTGCGCATTCATTGACTGCAATGCAGCTGCTGCACGCGCTGCTGCGGTCGAATCAAAGTGGGTGGGTGGTGGTTTGTTGGTCAACGGGCCCCGAGCGTTTTACACGAGTGCCGGAATGCAATAAACGTATAGTAGAAACGTGCAAGCTACATAGATTGCACGATGCAGCAATGCAAGTAACACATTATATTATCCTTTTGAATAAAGGATTTCACAACTCACAACGGCGCAAGTTGATTATTTCAAATCTTACAACACCAGATCAAATCCCATCACACACATTCTACACACATACCGTATACGCAATGTGCTCGCAGGCTGGCACATGTAACTGACGAGGGTGAGGTGGCGTGTGCAAAAACTAGGCCATTGTTATCGATGTTCCAGGCACGCTTAGAGATTCGAGCGGACACGTGCACGTTATTTTCAAGACACGCCGTATTCGCGTGCGAAACGCGCACAAAACGGAGACGAAGAGCACATACAGTGTTCAAAAATATATATGTGCTAATCACTGTATAAATACGCCTAGGATCTTGTTATTATCAAGCACATCCTTGGTCTATTTTGGGGCAGAACATACTATAAATAGATAGCCAAACCAATTCGAATTTGCATATCACGCGCAGTTACTGACAACTGGAATGCCGAACAGTTGGCAAATATTCTGCGAACGTTAGCCTTGGGAGTGCGATTGATTGATATGATTGATATTGACATGTTGGCAAGCGGCCGGCGCGTTCTGCGTTCTGAACAGAGAAAAAAAACACCCAAAGCCAATAGGTCGATGACGATGACAATAGACCCGGTCGAAGGGGAACAGCGAACACAGCGAACGCTGTCGATGATGCTACGAACGGGCGCATGCGTGTCACTGCTTGGGATCTTCCCCTCAAGCTAAAAGCATAACTACAACGATAATGTTCCGTAAATGGCCTTACATACTAGACAAACTTGAGTTATATGCGGAGTTGTTTACATTCATTACCGACCAAGTACGGACACAAAGGCACGTGCATTGAATTGATCAACTCCGTGACAAACAACTGTAATACAATGACACAAATACACAAACACCAAATCGGAGAAAACGACTCATGTGCGCTGCTGTCGAATGTGCCCGCTTGTTTACCAGCGAACCATGCTCGAGTGAACGTCAAACAATGTGGGGTAGCGAGTCGCACAAAGTACCCTCGCAGAAGAACGGCCAGACATGGAGGCGTCGAAGTCGAAACTAGTGTGTGAGCATATTATAGCATGGAATTGACAAACGAATAGAGCGCTGGTTCCAACAAATGGAATTAGATTTTAATATAATTCGGTTTCTGTGTTTGGAACTACAATGAAATTACAGTAAAGTCAGCTCCAATACAAACACGATTAATGCCACCATCAAAAACATTGAGCATACGACCACCAGAAACACTATGCTTTGCCAATTGCCAATTGTATCACGTTGATTTGGCTGCAAATCTGTAGATTTCACAACATTCCACAAGTTCGAAAGAACACGAGATTCATGTACGAGCAAGCCTTGTTCGATGGCACGTCGAACGGCTGTGTTGACGCGTCGCTCCAAGTACCATGGATGTACTGCCAAACTCACAGGCACCGACACTAATTGCATGTAAATGGTTGTCAATGTCACAAAAGAATAAATTAAAAATACTCGGAAATAACTCACATATGGCTTCATTCACCATGTGAAAACACCGAGTATTGTTTGTTTTACTGTGATAGTTGATCACATAAGTTTCGGGAGCAACATACGCAGCAGTTAGGTTAGATGTCATGAAGAGATAAAAGATTGTTTTTAAATCAACTCTACGGATCGGATTGGCGAGGCTGAAAAAAACATGTGCAGAGTGAAAAGGTATTTCGATAGTACATATAATGATTTTCTTCAATACTTTTTACGTAACCACAGGTGTACGCCTTGGAAGTAATCGCTTAAAATCAGTGGCAAACCCGTTTTATTGAATTCTGCTAATGTTTTAAGATTTCCATTTTCAACCGTCAAACACCGTTTCAACATTAATCCTGTCAAAAATATTCCATTGAACATGGCCAACATGGAAAGTATGATATGCAGGAGACTCTCTGTGCACGATTGTCTCTTTGTACATTTCACTGGTTGGCACATATATCTATGAACTGTTACCAAGAGCAGCGAACACCAGTTAGATCTTGCAGAGTTGGCGAGAACATTCGAAAATATTGTCTGTACTACGAAAAACATACCGGACCAGATGAAAATTATAACAATACCATTGAACATAACAAATAACTGTGAATGCAACTGCAGCTCAGAAAAGTGTTTTCCTTGCCCTAGGAACAACGCAATTCGTAATATTTCTTCGTCGTGAGATATTGCGCGATATGGATATAAGTTGTATTCGGGCAGTGCGCACGACAATACTATCACGTGGTGAGTGTGCAGCATGTCGACATATGATTCGTTGAGATGTCTGAACAATGTGTAATTGTCTGCCATTAGTAGATTGCTGAACGATTTGAGTGCATAACTTCGTTCGTCAGCTTCAAAATTAGCACTGACTATTTCATTGCTCACATTCGCCACATAGTTAAATTTATGAACTGTTGCGTGTAATTTTGTATCCATTTGTTGTGCTATAATTACAGCAAGCGACATGTCGCTGCCTACCAGACCCCATTTCGTGTTTCCACTGTATGTTACGTTGAAAATCGCGGGTGGCGCAGAATGTACAATTACGAATAGTTCTGAGTTTGAGAGATACAACAGCTTGTCGAAGAATATCTGTGCTATTAGATTTGTGGAGTTGGTGAATAGATCAGACAATGACATCGCAACTAAAGATACAATTCGTCCATCTAAGCCACGAGACCATCCGAGCATATGTGGTATCTTGTATTCGTTCTGCGTAATAAAAATTCCATTCAGCCAGAAACGACCGACCATTCGTAGATCTACATGACGAATATCATCCATTGACATAACGAAAATATGCTTCGTTTTTCTGTGAATTGTGGAGTTCCAGGCAAGCAACTCGTCTATCCGAATATGCCGGGTGAAATGTATAATCATTGCGTTTGAATCATTTATAGGAAAGTTCACTGGAGAGTTGGCATGGATAATTGGAACATCATATTCTGAGTAAGCTGCATAGATCCATGCATATTTATATGCAGATTCTCCATATATGCACAGAAACGATGGCGACACTAATTTTATAACGTACAACACAAACACGGATAGAGAAGATTCTTCTCTGTAAACTTGCATTTCCAATAGTCGAGTGAACACTGTGCCAGTAACGCTGAACGGACTCTGCATATTGCATATTGGTAATACATACATTGTATTATAATGCTTACGTAAACGACCTTATGCATCATGATGTTATAAATGAGTGTAATTATACATATACAGAGTTTGAATTGATATATGTACATGATATGAATACTATAATGTTCCAACTAGAGAAGAGTGGAAATGGAAAACACGAGCATGATTCTAAACAGTAGTTAGAATAATATATTAAAAATCGAAATCAATTGTTTGGTCCTGAATTTCCGATTTCTTTGTTAAACTATCACAACCGAACAATGAGATCAGTCTAAACTATGCGTTTGAGAAGCTTGATTCAACCAAAATAGAAACATTCGACATTTAACACATCGCTAGCCGAGAGACAAACAAATGAGCAATTACAATTACTCCCTGGAAACATTCATTAGTTTCGAACAGGTATGACATTATCCATCTGATTTCAACATCAGATAAAGGAATTCCGTCGATTGCCGATGAAAGCGAAATTGAAATAATGGTTAATGGAACGGAAACTTTTATTTCCAACCATTGTCTGACGCAGACGGTTACATTCGAGTGAATGCATTGCTCCGGCAGACGGGAGACAGTTGAACGATTTTGATGGGCTCCGTTCCGCTTTGACGGTGCACTGAGCCAGAAAATGTCGGCACATTGACTCACCAATACACACACACATATACAAACACACACACAGACCTACACATTGACAGAGAGACTGGAAGAATTGTCATGGTAGATAGAGACAATGCAAATGACTCCGGGAATCGAACAAATCGCACGATTTAATATTAGTACTCACCGATCGAAAATACGCGCTTCTTTCAGCACGTTGCCCAAATTGATGTATGCATCCAGGAAGTTCGGGTCTAGTGTGACGGCCTTCTCAAAGTGATGAATCGCCAACCAAATTTCGCCCTGTGCATTGAACACACAGCCCAAGTTGCTCCATGCAACGGCAAAGTCGGGACGCGTTTCAATGGCCTTCAGATAACAGGCCTGTCATATGTTCATTACGTGAATTAAACAGTGACAATGGTCGTTTCGATTCGTCGCGCGATTGAGAGAAAATACAAACAAAACGTTAGAGAGAGAAATATACGAGCTAAAATTTGGTAAATTCATACGTGTGGATTAATTGTCACAAATGTGTTCAATATTTGTATGACGGTGTGCGGACATGATTTGTGTCATTGTGATTGGTGTGCAAATTGTGGAAATAATGAACATTCATGAAAGATCTATTAAAATACTTCAGCACGTTGTTCGACACGTACACGGACGATTTTTGACATAAAAAAATACACGCAAAGTACAACAAATAACATTATAAATAGAAACGCAGGAGTTTTATTACCAAACAAAACTTAATTCAATCTGAACATTTTAACAAACAATAAAACTCGTGTACGTTAATAGGCTTTGTGCTAGTTTGGAGATGTCGATCAAACCGACATCCATTCAGTCATCTGGTTTCTGTTTTAGGTATGTGTACTGAGACGCAAGAACATGCGTACGTGCCTGTCTGTTCGTGTCAAGGTTATGATTGTATTAAACTATTAAAATATTCAGTAAATTTAGCTTCAGTTCGAATAATGTTTCAGGTTCAACTATTTCTGTTGATACACTGAATTAATTACGCTACGCTGATGATGATATTACGCATATTATATAACATAAATTGGTTACGCAAAATTGCAGCTTCCAGCTGCTATGTTCTGGATAATTTTGTATCATTATTACACCAACTGTAATAAAACAAAATACGATTACGCTGGAACCGGATAAACGACGAACGATTTCTGGCTGCTCTGGCTGCAAAACTGTAAAATATACACAAGTTAAATTACGCATAATTTCTTAAGTTCACCATAGAATCGCTTAACAAAATATAGCGAATGTCGGCCGGCTAGAGAGAAAACGCATTCACCTCATATGGAAATAGAAAACAATTATTTACGCCAACTAAATTAAACCACTGGAAACGTATCCGATTACAGAGCCAACCGAAATCATCTTCATCGTACACGAAATTCCGGCACGATTAGACATAGAATACATACAAATATATGTAAACAGTTTGAATAAAATGGTGCTTATCGCATACACATTACCTGTCCGCCGAACAGTACATTTTCAACAAAAAACACCAACATCCTTGGGACGACGCCAACATTCTGTCACCGTCCACGCACGTTCGTTCGCACTATGCTGCCGCATCTGCTTCAACGGAGGGTTGTTTGGTATTCTTGATATGGGTTTCTCTGAACAGTTGGCACTACACTTTTAAGAGATTAAAATATTGGGTGTGATGTTCGTGTTTATGATAGTTATGCGTCGTTGTGTTGGTGTGAGTTGAACGCTTTGAAGAAGGGTTGGAGGTCACGGAATGCAAAGAGGATAGATGGATTGGATAGGTTGGAGAGGATGAGGAAATCTTGGGATAAGATGAACGCACACACATATCATCCGATTTTGGCTGGGTTCGTAACAGCTTTTGAGAAGAAAAAAATAGGATAGAGTAGTTTGGAAAGGATAATAATTCGCAGACAGAAATACAAAATACTGAGGATTTGGATAAGTTAAAATGAACGAAAGTGAAATTTATAGAAAAGACACATTTTAGCATATAATCCGCAAACACAGACACACTTATATTATAAATATGACGCCAGTTCATTATTACACAAGAACCTAGAATATACAATACAGTTTTAAAAATTTACGCTGATTATAAAGACAAACATCACAACTAAATTACGCATAAATTCAATATATCAATCGATTACGCAGTAGAAATGGCTCCAGTTCGAATAATGTTTTATGTTCAACTATTCCTCTACTTTACGCTGAATTGGTGAACGCTAGTACACAGGTATCAAAGTACAAACACATTCATCCCGAAACAGCCACGCGTGAGCACCAAATCAAAAACCCTCATTGCTAGAGCCCCCACAATCGATCACACACACACACATACGGACGCCCACACACACATTGAGACCGAGTACGAGGATCGACATAGCGCATCATATTAACACCACATCATCAACACATACAAAGTCGTCGGCCGACGATTTGTCCGCAGATTGTCCTACCTTTGCCTCGTCCAGGCGACCCAATGCCTTGAGCAAATTGCCCAAGTCGCTGCGCACGCAGTACAGTTCCTGCGGACGATGAACGAACCACATTGCGCATATTAGAAAGAGCTTAAACTTTGCTGGAATTTGTGGACAACTTACCGGATTGTACTGCAGGGCCGTCACGTAAGCCTGTACGGCTTGCTCCATGTCGCGTGCGGCCACCAGAGCGGCGGCCAAATTGATGTAGCCATCGATGAAGTCGGGCTTGAGTCGAACGGCTCGACGATAGTTCTCAAGCGCCTCTTGCAGCTGTCCATTCTCCTTGTAAACGTTTCCCAAATTGCTGTGTGTGGCGGAGATCATACATACGATGGTTAGAACTATTCAAGGAACTCATTTCCGTACACATTTGATATATGAATTCTGAACAGTCTCATCTTTCAGAGTGAAAATATATTAGAGCATAAAAATGTGAGTAGGGCTGCTCAGCTGATTTTTCATTTCAAAAGGTTAACCTCGGTTTAACAGAAGCCCGAATTTATTTTTCGATACGAACTCTTCATTAATTAAACAAATTACGCTATTCTACAAACAACACTTTTTTTATATAATTTATATATTTTAGATAATCGAGTTTCAAAAATTATGAGAACGTGAATATGCATGTTTGAAGCTTCGATTAAATGACTTCTGAATTTCGTTCTAACAACTATTCACTGAACATTTGTATCTTAGGATTAATTATAGTTCAATTAGTTGGAGTTCAATAAGATCAACCATATAACATACAAGTGGGTAGTTTTTGTCTCGGCTAACCCACAAGTAATTTTAAACATTATATATTAAAATGAAAGAGAATAAAATTGTGCACAATTAATTCAAAATTTTAACAAAATTAAAAAAATACTTGTAAAACAATAATGGTTCCGTATACGAACGGATATGTCTTTCTTGTAGCGTGCTTAGACACATAGGTGAGACTTTTTCATAACATGTACGATCGATTAATGTTTGTTCAACCAAACTGCATCATTAGATTTTTTCAATTATTTCAGCTAGACGTACCAAACGAGAAAATTGAAGATTTTTAAATTTCAATTGTCGGGTCGTAATCATAATTACCTTAATTTTTCAACAAAAATTACATGTAATTTTCGAACGAAGATCTCCACATCATATAATATCATCAACCAACCTGTACGCCTCCGCCAGCGACGGATTCTGCTTGATCGCCAATGTCGAATAGTGGGCCGATTTGTCCAGACGGCGGCACTGGAAGTGAATGGAGGACAGCAGCAGCAGCACGCCCGTGTTGGAGCTGTCCTGACGCCACAGCTGCATGCAGTGACGTTCGGCGTTCTCGTAGTCGAGCGCTTGATACTCGCGATGTGCCAGTTCGAGGAGGCCTGCGATATAGTGGCGAGTATACCAAACCATGCATTAGAACACACTACTCGACGTGACGTAAGCACGTAGTATTGCGGACGTGTTGAATTTATCGCGCATGCAGTCTCATATTGGATAGCGGAAAGTTTCGGTCGCGCTCGCTCGATATCAGCTGTTTGTGTACGTTTGCGCTCGGAACATACACAGTACACTTTAGAGTCGTGCCCGGCAGATTCAATAGCCGCGAACACAAAAGGAAGTAACCGATTGTAAACATGTGCAAATAATGTGTGCCCATATTAACGGGTCGCTGTCTGTTCGCGCATCGCACATCGCACATTCATCAATCGTACGGGGCGTGTGTTTGCATCTATTACGTTGAGAAGGTGTACGCGAAACGTGAGATGCGTGATGCACATATACACAATGAACATATACACACCAGCGACGCTATTGGTGTAAGCAAGCGCGTGCGCCACACACCGAAACCCGCATCGTCGAGGGGAATTTTCCACCCAAACACGCGGCCGCCATCGCCGCATGCTCACCAAACACACACACTCGCACCGCGAAGCACAACAATAATAATATTATGGCATCTAGAGACTGCGCAGTCCCGCGGGATCCAAACACTGACTGTCTTCAGAATAGGCCCAAAAACTAAGAACACGTCTGTGCATAATAATAAAACTATGGATGGTTTAGGGTTTAGCACAATTTCAATATCATTCGATTGAGTACATACACATTGCTTTATTAAGTCACTTGAGTGAGAAGATGTGGCCTCTCAACTCTCAACCAATCTCGAAATTCGAATATTTTGTGTGGAGGTGGAGAGTAGAATAATATATTTCTTTCAATACACAATTTTCGTATTTCGTGATTGGTTTAGATACCGTAACTTTTCACTGGAGAAACTTGGAGGAATGTGTCTATACTCAATCGAAAAATAATGAAATTGTGAACGAATCCTTTTCATTGAAAAAAATTGGAAGAAAAAAAAACTGCCTTCATGGTTATTCGTTCGACGATTTCTCCATATATGAACGAAGAAGTCAGGCAAGACTTTTATTCAACGATATTTTAAAATATAATAGAAGGTTTATTGAACCAAACTGCATAATCATATTTTTTGTGTGGCTTTTACTTTTTATACGAAACGTAAAAGAAGCTCAATTTCGTGTATATTTCAAATTAATGCGCTAGACTAGTATTCAAATTCGATTTATGTTTCCAAGTATAATTTGGCAAACATTTTACACCGAGTCTCATTTTCCACACGACTCCTGGGATTGCAATCCGTAGTCGCATCATCGCAAAGCCACACGCTATCGACGCGTAAAACAGCAACTCAGCGACCGCCGTCGAGCGAATTGTGTGTTAGATTGCGAACAACGAGCGTGTAGCGTGTCACACACACAAACGAAAATATCAATGCATTTTGTTAATTGCGCGATTTTGTGCTATGAGGTATTTGCGCTGGCCTGCGCATTTTGTGCAGTCACTGAGAGATTATGCCCGGCCGCAATCGTCAATATTTTGCAAGTGAACTTGCACTTTGAGAGTAGGCGCAATTGGTTCGGGATGACATTGTCCAATTGCTTGTTCACAAGGTTATCGCGTTGGGCTACGGCGATAACACGATGTTGGCGGTGCCCCGCCAACGACTCCATGAATAATTTAATAACCGATTCGCGCGATGGACAAATCGATAAAAGTACGTACGGCATAGTTACGCAAAATATTCTTCGTCTATCCACACTCCACTCACCTCCGGTCGTAATCGGCTGGACTTCCGTCATTTTCAACTGCTGCTGCATCAGTTGTTGTGCTAATTGCAACTGTTGTTGTTGCTGCTGCTGTTGGAGCTGTTGCTGTTGGGATCCAGGAATGACGACGATGCCTTGCTGGATCTGCTGAAGGTTGGCCTGGTGACCTTGCATTCTAGCGTGGTTGTGTGTGTGTGTGTGTGTGTGTTCGTGTGGTCACTGCAAATGCTGCACTCAATGAACGGCGCGGACCGCAATCCCTATATGTGTCTCACCACTTTTTTGGTCGCGTGCGAACAACGCTGCAACCTGCTTCGTGTTGTGTGTATTTGCGTTGCGTCCTTGCGCGGTCCTTTGGTTGGTTGGAGAGGTTTGGTGGGAATGTGGAGGATGAATTTTCTTCAACTGGGTCTCACGTTTACACTATTTTTACGTCACACACACAGCTAAGCGAACAAGTAGTAATACAATAATAAGACGTCTCTGTGGACGGATCAGCGTCTCACGTCTCACTCAACTTGTTCTCCGCGTTGAGGTAGTTTCGAGTGAGTGTTACCAATCACAGAGAATTGAAATATTGAGAAAGAAGTGAATATTTCGAATTGAATGAAATAATTATCTAGGTAAATCTGTCGTCTCAGTGGCTTAGGGGTAGAGTGTTTGCCTCTCGATGGGAAGGTCCTGAGTTCGAGTTCCGGCATGGTTGCGGGTTTTTCTTCTAACGATGATTCAAGGATGTTAAATGTTGCTTAGGGTTTCTCTTTGGAGCGCTGTGCTAAGCACATGGCCTCTGGAAAACCCGAAATCGGTTATGAATCCCTGCTACTCTTCGTATAAAAAGGAGTATATAAGGGAGGCCAAGACCCATATATCGGGTTGTAATGCCGATAAGCAAGCAAGCAAAATCTGTTTGAACAATTCAACAACGTGTTAATAAGACACGACTCTACTTTAATGACATTTCTCAATATTGTATTTGAGCACTTCATGCGCTCGAAACATATGCAAAATATCAGCAGGTATATTATATGGTTAGTTTGTGATTGGCGATTGATCAACGATTTGTTCAACAGTTGCCTTGCTAAACATTCACATTATCGTCTTTTTTATACCAACATTAGCCAGTTATTTTATTGTTGAATTGTGGTAATTTTTACTCAGAAACGAAGTTATATAATTTTGATTATAGCAAACATGAATGTGACTTTCTATAGCCAAAAATAATTGTTAGAATTATTGTGGTATTGGTAACAGTGGCATCATCGACTTTAAAATACACACACACACGCGCACACACACAACGTTAGATGGTTCTCTTTCGCTCTTTGTCGTTCTCACTCACTCCCGTTATCTCTTATGGTATCTGTACAAATCTGAAACACGCACAATTCGATAATAAAGATCCCGCGCGTTGATAATTACTCTGCAGCAGCCACTTTCGCACTTGTAGTACATGTACTTGATTTACTTTGAGTTCAATTCGTGATGATGCAACTAGCAAAACTGCGATTTTCAATAATAACACGCGACAAATTTCGCAGTGATCGTCTACGCGTCTATGTTTGCGTTTTGCGGTGGTCGCGAATTGAGAATTGAGATTGAGTGATTGAGTGTCGAATAGGTATAGGGATGTCATTACAAACAATAGTTATGAGTAGGAATTATACTAAACTCTATTGTTCAATAACGATGAATGGATTTCCAATGAGCTTGATCAATTTATTATCAACATTTCTTTTATTTATATATCAATAATTATTATCGAATAAATATTGGCTCACCATAATTTGGGTTCTATATTACTATATAGTTGTGCTATATAGTGCTGGCCGATATAATATAATAATATCTCTATATCAAGAGAGTGAACAGAGTGGAACTGCATGCTCGATTCGCTAACTTTTCCGCTGCCACAGGTAATTTTCCACTCACTCTCACTCACTCAATTCTCCAGCTGTTCGTAGCTACCACGTACTAGACGCCTACGTCGTTCAAGTACTGCACTCTGAATCAGTTTGGCGGCATTTTACTTGTTTATGTTTACAAGCAGGGTTGCCGAAGTGTGTGTTTTTGTACATTTTGTGTACATTTTGAAGGCCGAAATGTACAAATGTACATTTCAAC
>JANTBZ010119059.1:0-15910 GCA_024741255.1 Exechia fusca | reverse complement strand
ACAAAAATGCATTATTAGATTTTTCAAATATTCCTCGTTCACAACCGAAAATCCTGAATGAACGTTCACTATTCGGGTGAACGAACTTCAATTGTGCGAGATAGTACATGCTGATTGTAATTGGATGATCATCGAACAGTATTCCGGCCATTTATGTTTTTGAACTCTGCCAATAAAACAAGACAGGGGGATGTGATGTTTTGTAGTCGACGTCCTTTTTTGTATCAGCTTTTTGCGCTGCTTACAAAAGACACACAGTGTTCTGTGTTCTGTCCTGTCGTTGCGCGCACTCTCGTCTCTTCCGATCCGTCGTCGTTGTCACAGCACCATTATATCATATTTCATCATCACGATGCAACGCACTCCGACCAACACGAAAAAACACTGCTCCAACCACCGACACGGACTTTTTTTGAGTCATCGTGCGCTGTTGCGCCGAAGCCATCAAAGTTTCGCGCAGACACAAAGTTTCCGGCGTGGGATTAGTTTTATGCTGGGGTGCTGCCGGCGCTAACGTTCACATTTTGTGTCGCTCATGTAAAAGACAGCAGCAGCAGCAGTAAAAGCAGCAGCACCAGCAGGCAAGCGAAACAACCAGCGAGACGCGTAAAATTTCGGTAATCCTCGATTGTTTTGTGCGCGAGTGCGCCGTCGACGCCGGCGCTCTCCCATCCGGTCGTCGCGTTGGCGTTGGCATTTTATCGATCGATGCGAAGCTCTCCAGCTTCGGCTCCGGCTGGCTGGTTGGGGCTGGTTCTCTTTCTCGTTGAGTGCGCGCTCGCTCTGCTCATTCAACCCCAGAGACCCAGACGACGGACGGGGTTGAGATGGTCGGCAACGTGGCGATGCGCGATGCGATGCGATATTCTCGATGCGTCTGGCTGCGTGAGTGTGTGCGTGTGCCAGTGACCATCGACGAGAATTCGGCTGACACGCAGACAGGATTTGCAGACAAGGGGCGGTTGAATCTGATTTTAGGTGTACACTGATTTTTTAATTTGGAAATCTTTGTCTTGTTCGAGGTCCCCAAGGATTTACGGAAATATTCATGGGTTTCCAGAGATTTTTAGTTATCTATAGCGGTATCCTCGATGTATATTTCCAAAGATATCCGGCGATTTTCGAAGATTTCTGATTATTTTCATACGATTTTCTATACAACTAATTTTCAAAAGATCAAGAACAACAACAAGAACAAGAACAAATGTTCAAGAAACCAGCAGCTCGTTATGCTTTAATTTCCATCGGTTTCTAAAGATTTTTACTGTTTTACAGCTGTATCTTTGATGTCGATTTGCAACGATTTCCTAAGATTCCTATTTCTATAGAATTCACACCGAACTTTTCAAGCGATCAGCCCCTCATTACGCGTTGCGTTGAGAACCCCCGCCAGGACCGCCAGAACGCCGAACGCGCGTGATTTATCTCGCATTCTCTCGCTCTATCTCTCTCGCGTTTTCACACTCTGCTGCTGCTGCCCCCCGTCCGTTGGAAACGCGGACATCAATTTACCCCAGTTGCAAATAATCTTCGGACTTTGCATGCACACACACAGATATGGGTGTGTATGTGTATTGTAATAGGCCTGCGCGCCCATAAATAACCGAAATGGACCGTCGTCGGCACACATCGGCCGGCCACAGACACGGAATTATGCCCTTGGGGTTGGTCGCTAAGGAAGTTATCGGTTTTATTGCCCTTTCGCACATTTACGCTCGCTTACATTCTGAGCGCACACGAGACGCACACCCAATACTAATATATCGGCCAATCGGAGTGTGAAAACTAATTGAGTGCTCTGCCAAGATGCAGCTAGAAGCGACTGACAACGCGTAATGATATGATTATATTGATTTTTCTCGTGCACAGCAGACGCACGAATAAATCGGTATTATTTATGCGTATCCGATTTGGGTGAAATTATCGTCGCGTGTCACATAAATTCGCATAATATAACATAATATGTTGCGCAACATTACCCTCCGATTGCGTGTGCGTGTAAGAGTGCTGTTTCATTGTGCGTACGTACGCCACATAGCCATGAATTTGCATTTTTCGGCCCTAATGTGATCAGACAACGGGAACGCGCATTTATGCGTCAATGTACGAGTACGAGCACTCTATGTAACGCACTCAGTACATAACAACCCCCTCGCAATGGCCCACAACAGCAACAACAAATGTTGCCAGTGCATACACACACACACTCACGCACAGCCGGAACAAACAAACTACACGAGCTCTCAATCGAATACATTTTACTTGTACTCGATGTGCGCACGTGTCCTCTCATTGTCGGACACACAGCGCACAGCCAGCACTCACAGACCATTATGCTGCTGGTCGAACACATATCTATCATGTACAGGGTGATCACTTTGCGATTAACCTTTTGAATATGCAAAAAAACGGGTGAAACCCCATATTTAACAATGGTTCGTGAGTTACTTCATTCCAAAATAGTGTTCAAAATTATTTTTGGGTTAGCGTAGGCAATATAAACACTGACTACCTATTTTTCTGTGATAGATATTATTGATCTTATTTGTCTCCAACTAACGATAAATTGGAACTATTATGAATTCTTTCAAGCCCTGCCCTGAAATTTGACCATTCATCGCGGTTTGTTCATAAAAAGTCAAACTTTATCGTAAATCGGCGATATGTCTTTCTCATTTGTTTTCTGATAAAGTCAGCCTTTGTCGGGATAAACGATGATTCAAAAAGTTAGTCGTAAAGTTACCACCCTGCATGGCCCAAACACGATTTGCGCGGTCCACCAAAGCAAATTGATATCGAAATTGGCGAATGGTTGGTGCGAGCGCAGCCCTACCTCAAAATCACGCGCCAGTCGACGCATCGAGTGGACGTCGACGAGTGATCCCTCGCCGCAATGTGATGGGATTTTCGTGTATTTTATTAGGGTCATCACGCTGTCGCAGCCACAGCAGCACGATGATGGGCTGTTTGCCGTGTGGACACGTGTACATATTCGAACTGATGCGATGCGATGCTGCGAATGTGCGTGCGTGTTTTCGGGGCGTCTGTGTCGATGCTGATTCGATTCGGATTTTCTTTAATCTAATTGGGTACAGCTTACTGTCGTTTCGACATCGAATCATGCGGCCGATGCCGATGCTGCTGCTGCTGACGGACCGGACTGTGACTGTGTGCTATATATCTATTCCGATGGGCGATGATGCCCATTTTGTGTTCGGCGCGCGCCGGCTCTCAATCACTTGAAGTGGTTTGTTGGTTGGCGGCGGCTCAAGTTGTTTGTGTCGTGCGGGGTGGCAGAAAAATCTGCTGCAAATTGCGATTCAAATGCGTGTGTTTTTCCATCGCGCTGCGGTCGTTTCCTGCGTGCCGCCGTCGCCGTTCAACCGCTCGTGTGATTCAATCTGCGTCACGTTTTGATAGATAGCCATATTTCATGTCTCTGCGAGCTAGCGTGCTCGACTCGACTCGACTCGACACACACACAACACAACACTCCCTTGGCAAACACTTGAGGGAGGAAAAACTGCCAGTATATTTCATGTTTCACACGCGAAAAATACTCGCACAATATACGTCACTTTGATGTTGTTTAAGCGTCCGAAAATGCGTCCGAACGAGCGTGTTATTTGCCCGAGACGACGACGACGACGAGCGAATATAAAAACGAGCGTGTTTGTTCGGGGCTCATAAATTTTCGTCGTGCTTGTTTTCTCTCCGTGGGTATTCTTCGCCCTACCACCACAGCCCAACAGCGAGCCCTCATGGCCAAGCCAAGTCAGTCGTGGCTTTATTATTAATAATCGTGTTTTCCTCCCCCGGCCGACGGCCGACGGCGGCCAAACCCACGTCCACTTTCACACAATCACAACACCGAATGACCGACCGTCGACCGACTCAATCGCAATATCTCGCCCAGCACTACCACCCCATATTTGTGCGCGCGCGCGAAGTGGTTTGTGTATTCGAATTTACGATATACGGCGGATATATTTACTCGTCGTACTCGAGTGTACTTTCCAGAGAGCTCTCTGGCTCTGCGCTGTGTGGTGTGGGCGCGATAGACCGAAGACGAAGCGTGTAGGCGAAGTTGTTTAACTGCTTGTATGCTGTGCACTGCATACATGTCGGCAAATTGCCGTGGAAATATGGTTATTATTAGGCGACGGCGGCGGCGCGAGTTCAATTAAGGCCTCGTGAATCGTAGCGTCCGTGGGCTGGGGGCTGTGGGCTGGTGGTTCGTACATAAATAAAATGCGGATCGTAACATGTTATGGCTTATGGCGTACGAAGACAAGTTTTCCCCATTATTTTATTAATCAGATTGCCCGTGACCGTGCGCGGCGGTGGGTGGGAAAGTTTCTGCATATTATAGTGGGAATAAACAACTTGCGTCTCGTCTCGCCAGAAAAACGCTGTGCATTCGTTTTGCGACTGGCCGACCACTCAATCTACCTGTCGCACGAAAATATCTGCACAAAAACAAGCCGCGATGTGACAAAACAAATAAACACACATACACACGCGCTTCTAATGGGTGTGATTAAATTCGCGAGCGCATACAAACTCGCACACATGCCAAAAACCGAACCATATGTTCGATGAGACGATGCGCTTGTGATTGTCTGTTTGTCCACCGCAGTCACACAAACACTCATTCGATTTATGAATGAACATGCCGCCGGCGAGTGTGTTTGGTCTAGAAACATAAACACATGCGAATATTGTGCTCGAGGCGGCTCGCTGCCATGTGATGATAGAGTCAACATTATTGTCAAATAGCTGCAAAATAGATGCCAATAGATGCGGCGATGCTATGCGGTTTAGCTAAATAATGCTCGATTTGGGTTGATGAAAATGCGTAGTTAATTATCATCATCACCAACACACCTCACCATCGAGACCGACTGGCACCTGGCCGGCTGGCCGCCGCCGCACGCTCCGACACGCTATAAATTATGGCCATTGTTTCACGCCGCGTCTGTCTGCAATGTCTGCGCCAGATGGCACACACACCGATGATTTATGATATCGACGCAGTGCAACACGCGATGGTTTTGCGTGCGCGATCTCGTCGATCGTCGGCTGCATCCGACTTTAGTTGAATTAATACGCTTGTAGGCATTTGTGTATTTTTAGTTGAAAAAAAAATCATCGCGGCTATAACGCGATCGCAGACGATGTGCATTCACATTGTACACAAATACATATATACGCATACGAACAGCATCGTCTTGGTTGACTCTAGATATCTTTGTGCTCGTGTGTGTGTTTGCGGTTTTCCGGGCGGTTTAGCGCCACACGAGCGCCGCCCGCCCTCGCAAATCGTTCGCTCGGCTGACTAATCGACGACGACGACGACGGCGACAACACCGTCGATTTGCGCAGCGCGTGCAACTCCTCCTCTGTGATATGTGATGTTGATGTTGGGCGCTCGCGACTCGCGAATGTTTGCACGAACGCACTCAAGCACGAGATGTTCTAAATATACATTACATATAGTAACTTGGATGCAATTGCATTGAATCATAGTAGGAGAGGTGTGTGCAAATGTACGAATGCAAATGCATCTGCACGGTTCAATGGATTTGCATCGTTTGGCAAACACACACACACATGCGTCTCAACCTGTGATTGTGTTCGCCGAACCCGAACCCGCGCGAGACTCGCCTCGCATGCTGGCTGCTGCCTAATGGATTGATAGCTGTCAGAGCGGCAGCAACGAGCGAGCAATCTCAAGAGCTAAGCTGCTGCTGTTGATGCTGCTGCCGACCGCAGAAGCGCACCGATTTATTATTGCGCGTCGTCGATCGTCGTCTCGAAATAAAGAATCATCGTTTCTATCATGCCTAGTAGATGCCGATTTGCGACGCAATTCCGCAATTTGCGCGGCGCAAACACACACACAGTTTAAACACATACAGTTGTTGACAAATAAATCGAATCACGTGAAATCGCACAATAGTTTTGTAGGCAGACTCAAGATAGAGCCTTATTATTTATTTATGTTGATTCAAGAATGTTCCTTCAACACTTTGTAAGCGTATTGAAATAGGCAACGATGAAAAATGGGGACCTAAGACTCTCAACTGAATTTAGAAGGAAAATGCACCATAATTCATCGGATAGATAAATATAATCAGTATGTTTTATTCATGAGGAAAGGCTGGAAGTTGTGTTTTTCCAATATTTGTTTCTAGGTCCCTTCAGTTCAATCACCTCTCTATACTTTTTCAGCATACTTTGAACTCAAAACAATAAAGATTCTCTATTCGCAAGTCAAGGGCCGTGCATTCAAACCTCTGGCTGCTGTCTATCAAAACGTTCGCGAAATATGGATTAGCCTTCAACTTCCTTCCAAGAAATAGAAGCGAAGTATGCAGAGGTGATCAATTAGACATTATACTCGTTCTATCTAGTAATCAGATGAATTGTCCTTCTAAATTTAATTGAGAGCCCGTGGTCCCCATTTTTTATTATGACCTTTTTCTATAGGCAGATGAAGTGTTGAAGACACATTTCTGAATCATTGAGATTTCTCGTGATTCTATTCAGTTGTCCACCACTGTACATACACAGTCAGTCGCCGCTCAAACGACCGGATCCGCAGCAGCGCAGCGCTATGCGAAGCAGAACTAACAACACGACGAGAGCAGACAAGCCGTAAAAAAGAAATGCTCGGCTCGACTCGGCGGTTTATGTGTGCGATGCGATGACGTGGGCGCCTTCAGGCAGTATCTCTCTGTGCCCGCGCGCCGAGAATTAATGCCATTGATAAATTGTGCGAGGCGAGGCGCGGCGAGTGTGTTCATAATTTCAATTTGTCGCTGCATTCATTGCGCCGTGCCGATGCTGGCGATGGCGTCGATCGCGAGATGCCAAAATGCGATATTAAAACTGCATTCTATAATCGCCGCGTGCGCGCAGATGTCTGTCCGTTTGTGTGTGTATGTTGTCTAAAAATAGCATAGCAATAGCAAGCGCGTGTACTTGCTTTACGATATCCGATTGAGCCGAATGGTGCTGGTCTCGATGTGTCGCAGTTTGCGCGCTCCGCATTCGTGCAGAAATGCGCGTTGCTCGCGTGCGTTATTGATGTTTGCCAAACGAAAGCAATGGTGCTGTTTTTTGCTCGCGCACGCAATCCGCGGCTTTATCTGCGTTTGCATTTTGTACGCGTGTTTGTTTGTGCGGTGATGTGGTGGTTTTGGGCTTGTGCGAACTGGCGGCGAGTCATGTGTGTGTTTGTGAATCTCTGTGATTATATTCGATATGCTTGGCGCGCGATCGAGTTTCCCGCAGCCGAGAAGAAGAAGGAGGCGATTGCACAAATGCACGCGCACAAGAACCCGGCGCGACAATTGTCGTATTGTGCGTGCGCGTCTGGGGCGGAAGGCGAAATCAACGCGACGCCACTTTTAACGAAGTCACGCTTGCATTCGCATTATCGTGACCCGAATCATTGAGGGGAAAATGCAGCGATTATTTATAAAGTGTCCTTATATCGATGTGCAAAATAGCAGCGATATAATTGAAATGAATGGCGAGATGGACACAATTTTTAGCGTTCATCTCAACGCTGTTTGTCGGACTTTTTGATCTCAAGTTCAAGCCCAAACTGCCTCATATTCCGTACCTAAACTTCTCTGGTCCACATTATGCATGCATGTTCTGCTTCATGTGCGATTTCGAACTGCAAACACTTGAACATAAACGCACACACAGACACACATCCGTGCATCATATTCATATTGCGTTGGCGATGAGATGACGACGACGCCTGCGCGTCTGTATTCGGTATGCTCTCACATGTCTGTAATGTATTGTCTGCGTTAGTTTCTGTGTGCGAGTGTGTGTGTGTGTGTTTTCGCATATGTGCGGCGCTTTCGGCGCGGCTCGGCGCTGCTCGCATTCGGCGCTGTTCGCGATCGCGAGCGCGCGTCAACCAGCCTCAGACTCATAAGTGGGCGACATTTCGTATAAATGCGACCGCCCGCTCGGTGCACTCGATCAGTTGAACTTTGCCATTGCCCGCGAAGGATAAACCAGCGCTCTCTCGTCGCGTCACCGTCGAAGATCGTCGCACAAAAAATACCGCGCGCGCGCGAGTCTGTGTCTGTCTGTTTGTCTGTCTGTTTCGCGCGTATTTTGCCACTGCAACCGTTTTCGATTGGCATTGGAACCCGTGTGTGCATTTCTTCTGTCCCCCAACTCCGTCCGTCCATCTCTGTTCGTTACATTGAGCCAGCAAACGAGCAAACAATGGATAACTTGAACTTGAAGGTCGGTTAACGACACACCCAGATCGGCGTCGGCGTCGATCAATCATGATGATCGTGAGAACCCAGCTTAATTTCCGCTTAATTTCCGTCCATCCATCCATCCGCAGACTACCGAGGAAGCCGCTGCCGCCGGCGAGACCGCCGAAGTTGTGGCCGCCGCCGCCGAAGAGACCACCGCTGCCGCCGAGACGCCCGCTGAGGCTGCTGCCGTTGAGTCCGCACCCGCCGCCGCCGCCGTCGCTCCGATCGCCGAGACGGAGGCCGCGTCCGAGGAGGAGATCGTGGCCGCTCCGGCCGTCGCCGTCGTCGAGGCCGTCAAGCCGGTCGAGCCGGTTGCCGAGGTTGTGGTCGCCGCCGTTGTGGCGGAAGAGCCCATCGTTGAGGCCGCCGCTCCGGCTCCGGTTGTCGAGGCTGCTGCCCCAGTTGTCGAGGCTGCGCCAGTTGTTGAGGTCGCCGCTCCGGCTCCGGTTGTCGAGGAAGCCGCGCCAGCTGTCGCCGCCGTCGTGGCCGAGGTCGTTGCCGAGGTGGTCGCCGAGGTCGCGGCGCCCGAAGTGGAGGCCGTCGCCGTCGCCGAAACGAAAGTCGAGGTAAGAGATTAGAAAGAGCGGTGAATGAAGTGGTGGAAGTGAACACTGATGATGATGTAGGGGGTTGTTGATGTTGTTGATAATTATTGTTGTTGTAAATGCGGGGGCCGCCGGGTTATCGGGCATATCGCGGACACACATGTTCAAGAGCACACCATCCTATCGATCACACCACAAACAGCCGCTGCAGCTGCAGGAACAGGACCCGATCGCTGTTGTCGCTGCCCCGGAACCGGCAGTCGTGGCGGCTGTCGTCGCCGTTGAGGATAGCGCTGCGGCGCCGCCGCTGCCCGTCAATCCGCCGCCATCGCAGGTCGCCTGCTTTGCCGAGTCGAACATCGCCGATGAGGAAGTGCCGGCTCCGATCGAGGCCGAGGCCGAGGCGGAAGTCGTCGCTGCCCCGGTCCAGGCCGCAGAGCCCGCCGACGTTCAGTCGACGATTGTCGTCGAAGCTGAGGTCGAATCGGTGCCGGCCAGCGAGCCAGAGGAGATTGAAGTCGTCGAACAGGTTGCCCAAGCTGCCGATGAGATTGTCGTGGCTGCTCTGCCCGAACCGATTGCCGAACTGGTCGCCGCCGATGTCGTTGCCGATATTGTCGAAGCCCAGATTGCTGAGACCACTACCGAAACTGAACCGGAATCCGCACCGCTCGCCGCCGCCGTTGAACCTGAACTGATTGCCTCCGAACCGATTGAACAAGCGACCACCACGGAAACCACCGCCGCCACCGATGATGAGAGCTCATTGCCGCCACCGCCGCCAGCTCCCGAAGTCACCACCGAAGAAATCAGCGCACCTGTCGAAATCTCCGCCGTCGAATCTGAATCTCTGCCCGCTCCGATCGAAGTCACCGCCACCGAAATTGTCTCCGCCACCGATGAGGACAGTCTGCCCCCTCCGCCGCCACCGGCGGCCGTCAGTGCCGACATTGAAATCACTGCTCCTTCCACCGTCGATGATGTTGAGGTTGAGGTCGTTGCCGACAGCGTCGTCGAATCCGATATTGTTGTCCCCGCTGCTGTGGCTTCCGTTGAGATCGACTGCAGCGTGGCGGCGTCGTCAGTCGATGAGTCCGCTCTGCCGCTGCCGTCGCCGCCGCCGCCGCCACCCGCGGCGGAGGAGGTGGAGGCGGAAGTGCAGGCGGCGGAAGAGAAGAGCATCGAAGAAAGCATTCCATCGGCAGAAGCGACGGCCGAAGCGACCCACCAGAACGGCACCACCACCACCAGCAATGGATCATCGCACCATCACGACGACGACCAAGATGCCGAAGCGTCCGCGACCGAACTGAACGGCCAGACAAACGGAAAGGTGATTACACGCAATGAGATTCACATACACAAACACACAGTTAACATGAACAGACTAGTTCCCTACCACATTCCTCCCCTCATCCCATCCGAATGCTTGCCTGCTAGCTCCAGATCCGAGCTCTAATCCTTAATCCCTAATCCAAAACTCGAAATCCATGCTCCGGAAGTATTGCGCGATCTGCCTAGAAATTGTTACGCTATCATTATCCTCTCTGCCACACACACTCACTAAGACACGTTGACTCGAAACAGGCAGACAGACACACACACACACACACCCAAATGGCGCCTTGTCGAAGCAGTGCGTCCATCCACATGGAATGTCTATCTCATTTCAGTGTTTGTGCGTGTTTGCAGCATTTCTGCGTTCTCTCTCTCTCTGATGTGTGTGCGATTGTGTTTTAACCACGTATTTCCCCTACTTCTAGTGCGTTAGTTTGTTAGTTCGAGTATGTTTTAGGATGATAAATAGAGATGTGCGGATGATGCGGCAGTTCGATTGCGATTGCGTAGTGTGCACGTGTTTGTGGTTCGCAGAGATGTAGTGACTGATTTTAGCGTACCCGATATTGATTACCCCCCAACACCCAAGCACATTCACACATGTTGTCGAGTCGAGTCTGCTCCATTTGTGTCCGTCCGTTCGTCTGTCTCACCAACAACTCACCGCATCCATCCAAAAGCCCGAAACCCGATATCATCTAGAAAACCGCAGCAACCAAACAACACGCAACCACCTGATGCCGCAACATGTCAACAACACACAAACACTCACACATGAATATTCCACTCGACTGGATTTTGTATTGAATAGCGTCGTGTTGTGTCGTTAGTTGTATCGAATATTAATATAATACTCCACTCGTTCGTGTTTGTGATTAATATATGACCAGTACATAACTATTCACTAATCCATATCAATGTTATATCCGCTCTCCAACCAATCAAACAAAACAACCAACCAACCTGTGATTTGGAATCCAATTATCCCACACACAATCTCACACTCACACACCTCACTCATACCCTTGTTGACCCCAACAAAATTGTTTTGCGGATTTACTGTGACGATGTGCCGTGCTAACGGATTTTGTGTTGTATGTTTCAATTCACACAGACCAATGGCCACGCAGAGACGTCCGTCGTCGTCGAGGAGCTGAATGGCTCGGCCGAGGAGAAGAAGCTGAACGGCAATGGCATCGGTCACGATGACGATGAGGCCGAGCATCAGGATGAGGTGAGTGCTGAAACTTATATTCTTGACATTTTTTCTTTTGAACGTGCGCTGTTGATTCGATAGTTTTGAACTTTTGGAGAAAAGGAAATTCAATATGCCTTGCCTCTTGAGAAACATTAGGTGCAAAAGGGCATTTTAACAATCCCCAATAAAGGATAACTTTATATATATTGACAAGAGCGTTTTGTATAAATAGTATAACAGCTGTATATACAGTCACTCCCAAAATAGTTCGGAGGCGCAGTCATAGACTTTTCTTACTCATTTTTTAGGTGTTTGCCAATGTCTTTTTCAATGGATTTTATAAATATTATTCTCTCAAGTGTTCTTCAGATGTTGAAGAAAAAAAAAACATTGATAAAGTTCAATACACTTACATTGTGTTTTTACTTTACCATTATTAAACTCCAATCAATGGGCTGTGAATAACACTTCGAAAACAAAATTGCTGAATTCGAAGCGGTATTTACCGGTTGAACTGTATCAGTTGGTGTCTCAACGACTATGTAAACATTCACAAAGTAATAGTAGTATGATCAATTGTATATTGTATCCGTTTAAAGCCTTAGACATCCATACCAAACAATCGAACACGCGGAACCAGGTGATAGAGGCCATATTATTATTAATTTGTTTCTTTCGATTTTATTCGATTCACTAAACAAAAATTAGACTGAATGTTTTCTCACCGATGCCGAATTAAAGTCTTATCGCGGGCGGTGCTCTAGATTTTTAAAGAATTGCTCCGTTCATTGACTTTTTACAAGGCATAAATGTTCGGCAGAAATGTATCCAGACGATTTGTCTTTCGAGTACATCATTCCGTTTTGAAATCGGCTGTAGATTACATAAGTGCAGCGCTTAGCTCTTACAAATGTAAAAACTAGCCTAACATACTCGATAACTTGAATTTCCAGTGTTCCAATAGAAACGCCACATTATTAACACCCAATCACCCATCATCTCCATCAGGAAATCGTCGCCTCCGCCGCCGAGACCAAGTCCATCAAAACGGTACCGACGACACCGGAAGCCGCCGTTGCCGCCGCCGTCGCCGAGGTCCAGGCCCAGTAAGCCGGCCAGAGCCGAAGAGCGAAAGAGCGCGCTGGTCGCCACACGAGCAACAACAAAAACAAACAACAACAACATCATCATCTCAATCCCACGACGAGGAGGAGAAGACGAAGACGAAGACGACGACGGCCGTTTTGTTAGGCGGACGGACACAGACATTTATTACAAAAACACGTTACATACACTCACAGAAATGTACCCTTCGATGCGCGCATACTCATCTCAACAAAACGCAACACGAACACACACACACACGCACACACATACACAGACAACGCATTCACATCCACGAACATGCGAATCGTGTGCATTGAGCGCATGAGACGATGACAAATTAAACGGCAGTGAAACGATGATGTGCACAGAGAGTATTTGACATGTGTGAAAATGATGATGGCGATGGCGATGAGGAGGCGCAAATTCAACAGAAAAATTGTCCAGAGTGTGCAGCAGAGTGAAGAGCGAAGAACGGAAACAACGACCACATTTACATGTTCACACACATTCAAACAGATCCACACACACACGCATTCTCAGACAGATCGACGACATTTATATATTCGAACCAATTACACACTCACAGCGCAGCGCAAATCTTCAATACACACACATGCAGCCCTTTCACACACTCCAGCAATTACACGATCACAGAAGAACACACACACACACACATGTTGAGTAATATAAGAGTGGGTTGATCGATCCATCGATGTGCGTTGATGACACGGAATTGATATGATATGGAGGCGATGACCGACCGCTGATGCAGTTGTGGAATAAATCGGACAACCCAACGAATAATCAAATTGTGTTGTGTGCCAGAGAGAGAGCCCAGAAGTGAGCGGAGCGGAGTGAAGAGGAGCAGTGCGCATTGGATATTGGATGTCGAATATAATATGTACTCAAATCACACACACGAACACGTTCACACATACCCACACCCACCCACACACACACGCAACTAAAATATAAATATATTATATAATTAGGCGGTATCCGCGTTTTTACCCATTTATGTGTAAATTACCCATCCATCAAATATAAAGAAAAACAAATACACGCCCTTACAAAAAAACAAAAACGAAACGAACCACATACAAGCAAGCAAACAGAACTTCGATCATCATCTCATCATCATCTCATTATCATCATTCATCGCCCACTGTCCGGAAAATGCGTCGTGCGTGGGCTTTTTTCTACTAACCAGGAAATATCGATGTTGTTATTATACTCTTCTTCCCATCTCGCACCACATACCAAAAGTATCGCAGTCCCATACGCCCCCACAGAAGGGGGTGCGAAAACTCACACACATTCAAACCACAGCTAACGATAACGAAATAATCAGAAAATCAAATATCCGAAACGAATTGGGGGGGCGAAACGCGCGACGAATCGGATCGAATCTCACTTTTTAGGAGCATTTTACCGCGTTTTATAAAGTATACACATAACAACCACCCCAACCGACACACCGACACTCACGCACACATCCACCAGAGACCAACATCAACTACAGAAGCTACCCCGCCCGACAGATAGAAATCAGCCATCGGCCCGAGATGGACAGATTTTCAGAAGCATATTCGTCGGATTTCCTGCACGCAGCAGGGATGATGGGTTTTTTGATACACACAAGATTTTCGGCATCTTGAACCGCGCGCATTCCTAGCTGTCCTCACACAAATACTACCTATATCTTCGTCTAGCTCTCTCATTAGATGCAAACAAACATACTACTCGAATCAACAAAAGACACCTCTCTACCCAGAAGGAAAACGCGAAAGACTTAACAGCAGACACACACACACACACACAGACACCGAGGAAACTGCACGCACATTTTGTGTTTTTTGTACGATTGCTTTTTGTGAACACACACACACACACGCGCGCAGCAGACGCACTTTGTCCGAATATTTGGCGCGCCAGTTTTGGCGTGCACACCTTTCTTGCTTATCCATGTACACCGCGGTCAACCGAACACACACACTATGAACAGAATGCAATGTTACAGAGAGCCGTTCGTGTGTGGGGGTGTGCGTGTGTGTGCGTATTTGTGTTCTCACATGTGCGCACACGGGCACCCCCACCCACATG
Organism: Exechia fusca; assembly: GCA_024741255.1. Classification (NCBI taxonomy): domain Eukaryota; kingdom Metazoa; phylum Arthropoda; class Insecta; order Diptera; family Mycetophilidae; genus Exechia; species Exechia fusca. The sequence goes on along the minus strand of JANTBZ010119059.1, from coordinate 1,319 downwards.
CGATACCGACCGATTGAATTGACAAATATACATACAAGACAAGACATAAACTATATATGTATGCAATTAAATAATATACGAATACAATTAAATAAACGACTATTAAACCAAAAGTGGGAATGCATTTTCAATAAAATGCAAAACGACTATTTAACCAAAAGAGTGCATTTTCAATGTATAATTTGATATTTGCTTGTGCATGATCAACGTTGGTGTGTGTCTCGACTAAACATCGCTGTACTAATTCTGCATTATTATACCAGTTTCCGAGGCTGTCAGTTGAGTCTGTGTGATTTGTTCTAAATAGATCGTTGGACGGAACTGACCGTTACAGAGTCTCCAAACGAATACGATTTGATTTCTACCTGCTGCACTTTTTATAAGGACGTTTAGAACATGGACGAGCGCAGGTGCATGGATCAGACGGCCACACACACATAACACAAGAAAACTAGCATATCTTAGAGATAAACGATTTTCTCGGAACGAATGAAGTGCGATGATAACATTAAAAAATGCCTATACAAATTCTTTGAATATTTGCATAACACCATGTCGATTCGTTATGAAATAAAAATTATGTATACCGCTTAACGCGAGTTGCACTGTACTTCATATAGTTCATTAGGACCCGAGAAAAAATATGTAAAGTCAAAATTATTGAAGAACCTTGCGTTGTTCCTCTACGAGACTGATAGCATGAATACAGCGATTATAATTTTACATTTTGGAAATTTACAATATTTGCTGTGTTAATGGCCGGTACGGAGTTTTAGAAAGCAATTGCGAAATATTTTCCGTTCGAGGCAAGACCTGGATCATAAACGTTATAGAACATGTTTGACTCCAGCCACATTTTTTCTTATATTAAAACCAGACACGAAATGCCCTCTTCTCCGATCTCTTCGAATATGCCTCCAGTCGATGTTGTCCAAAACTATACAATTCAGAGTCGACAAAATAACAAATACGTTCAATTTATTATCATTCAAACGAATAAAACCGATAGAAACCAAGAAATATCAACATGGTCTCTACCATCTGGTTACGCGTGTTCTATAGATTACGATAACAAATTTCATATGAAAAAATAATATATCACAGCGAATGTGTTTATCTCGGAGGTATTTTCCGGATAACATTCATTGGACTGCGTTCTAAACATTGTATAAACATATTTTAATAATTTTGTTCCCAAAAAAGTCGTGCCCCCTCGAGAATGTTTATGTAAACGGTGAAACAAAAACAGATTCAGGTTGGCAGATAAATTTCGCTTCGAAGCCCATCATCCGATTTTCGTTTACATCAGGCGTGTGTGA
>JANTBZ010118949.1:0-15938 GCA_024741255.1 Exechia fusca | reverse complement strand
TGATGGCTTCAATCCGCCCGCTGTACTCATGAGATCTGGCGCTTTCCGATTAACTTTTATTTTCGTCGATGAGACACGTACTTCCAGGCCTACACTTCAAAATATTCGAGAAAATAAACATGGTTTTCATTGCTGGACAGGAAGGACTCTAGTGTGAGATCCATAAAGTCACAGAATGATAGGGTACATGTGTAGCTAATGATGGACATGAATCCGAATAAGATATCTTTTATGAAAGCCATTAGAATATGACGAAAAAATCCCAGATTCAAACGATGATGCCAAGAGACGATGTTTTGTTCTAATCTTCGAATGTTGTTTGGGCTGTCTAGATAGAAAGCCAATCGTCTCTTGACTTTCTTGACTCACTGTATGTGTGTGTGTAGTAAGAAGTATGAGAGACTATCGCGCGTCTAAAAACCGGTTTCACACGTAAGACGTAAGTCACACTACTCGCACACTCGCCAGCCAACACGATGCGATGCGGTGAATATTTTTGGTGTGTTTTCGTTTGCCTTTTGGTCATTGAGATTCACATTCAGCAGATCATGTGAGAATGTTCAACGTACCACGACGGTACGTGACGTCGTTTGTGCGCTTGACTTACTGACCGCAATGATATAACATCTCGCGCGGCTTTTGCGCTGCTCGCCAGCACAGACACACACATACATCTTTCGCGCGAAACCATTTTGTGTGTGCAGAATTGCGGTGTCAGTGTGTACATGGTTTTGCAGTTTGTTGCTGCGATACGACGACGATACGAGCACAAGAAGTACGAAGTACTCACCTGCACTCGAGTTGGATGCATGTTGCATGTCACCGGGTCATTTGGTAGCCTCGAGTGGCTTGCGCTGTTAGTGCTGAACTGGCCAGTCGAAGCACAAACATATATACACTCCATTTTCAATTAACCCTTTAGTGCAAAAATCCGTCGATATATTTCTAGAATTTGTTTTCTGTGCTTGTAAATTATATCAATGTTCTGTAATCAACCTCTTCAACTTCCTGAGCTCGGTCTGCCATCGGTCAAATTAAAGAGTTAAAATTCAAGAAATAGTGCAATTTAACTATTTGTGTGAAAAAAAACACGAGTGATGTCTCTCAGCTACAAGCACAAATCTAAATTGAGGGACTGATGCACATAAATTGAATTTTATTTTCATTTTGATAGTTGTGAATGAAATAGTCGTGCACAAGAGGGGTTAAATGCTAAATGAAATGGTCGACAAGTGCCGGCTGGCTCTTCGCTTGTTCGGCTCTTGTAACGTGTGTAATATATCCCAGCTGGGGATCGTTTAATGGACTCGCACGACGACTCGCACGACGCGTGCGGCTTGCGGATGTAGCTAGAAAGCTCCAATCGATTCGACCAGCGCGCAGACTTCCTGACGCCACCCGGCAGGAACAAAACAATCGGCGCGAGTATATGCACGCCATATGCGTGTGTGTGTGTGTGTTACACGCCCAGTTTTTGCTTGGCGCATAAATGCATCGTATGCTCTCTATGCTCTATCTATGCTTCGTATAGTCGTCCTATTCCGCATCGCGGGTATAATGGTGTACAATTTAACGAATGTTGTGTTTGCTATGTGGCGTGGCACCTGAGGCGGCGTCATCATGCCTATGTGTGTGGCGTCTGGCGTCTACGTGTGTGTTTACAGGGTGGGGTGCTAGAAAAATGTAGAATGGATTTCAAACATGATATTGTCATTCCTTGATCGAATGTCGTTTGTCGTTGAGTTCATTGGACCAAAAAGTGAAAAAATGGAACCAGCTGTGCATACAAACGTTCACTGAATTCACATAACAGTAGGGCTGGAAAATCCGTATCGTTTGGTAGTAAAACAAACATGTTTGATTAAATTATTTTTGAATAATCAACATAGTTTCATTGACGAACGATACACCCAAAAATGACCATCTTACAACTTTTCTATTCCCTTCGTATAGAACGATTACTTTTTTGCCTTAAATATATGTATTTTTTGCGCGGCAGACAATTTACTAAGAGCTTTCGCATGACCAAGAACATATCTAAGAAATGTCCAAACATTCTTTTATATTTCTAGAGTATCAGCAATATCCATCAACCGTGCTTGTCTATCTTACGAAATTATTTTGTAATTGTTTCTACGTTTCCGTCGGTAATCGCAACATTTGATTGCTCATCAACCTTGGTGACCAAATAGCCAGTACAGAATTATAAAAAAAATCGAAAATATTTTTTTCGGCTTGAGCGAAACCGAGATAACATTTTCAGTTCAGATTTTTGCGTTGGTTGCAATTTTTCCCACTAGAAAACTGTGTTTTTACTAGGACATGAAATACGCCGATACCCATGTCATCGCAATAACAAAAGTTGCTTCTATAACATTTAAATATCCAACGAACCAAAAGTCCTATCGATGTCAAATTATGTATATTGTCATTAAATGAAACAATGTTGATTATTCTCATTAAAAGTGTCCTACTCACAAACGATACGAATTTTCCAGCCCAGCTGTTATAACCTGTTGAAAGTACAAACAGTCAACAAATATGGAAAACATCGAGTGAAAACTTATCAACCCTGTAGAAGCAGCTGATGTGCGTGGCTGATTGCGAGCAAGTTGAGCGCTCCAAACCCACCGCACAATCATCATTTCTTCATCGAAACACGCTCTTTGTTCTTGTGCTGTTCTATGTATTGTGTGCATTTATTCACTTACTATAGTAAGTTACTAGTAAGTAAGTATTTATTTACTTGCAGCCATTTGTTTCTTAGCCTGCACTATGTATTAAAGTGCAAAGTTTCATTGGCATTTCACAAACCTACACACTCAATCATCGGCCCCACAATCTCGCGAGTCTCTAGCACGACGAATGTGTGTCTGTGTCTGTGTGTACGCGACGCCTGTTTGATCGCGCCGCTGCCCATGGAAAATAGGCAAACACTGCTGCTGGCTGCCGACTGCTGCCGACGACTGCGGTTCACATTCAAGCGCATTAGAAGATTGCTCGCGTCGCTCGCGTATTTATACATGGACGCTTCTATTCTTGGATGCCACACGCTCCGTCGGCATTTGCTTGCAATACGCAGAAATCCGCCCCGAAAAGCAGCACTAGCAGCAGTCGCAGCCGCAGCAGCAGCACAGCAGCAGCTTGAGTCATAGAATGTATAAAAATACGAAAACAGTGGAAATCGTTATATGTTATGGGCTCAGTCAGCACTGTATGGAATCCACAGCTGTGTGTGTGTGCACGCGCAATCAGGTGTGCTTCATTTCGAGGCGTGCGTGATAAGAGCGGCGACTGCGACTTTGTGGGTATTTGCAATGGCCAAGATAAAGTCTCGCGGCGATATCGACAAATTCCAAGACAAGACCCAATGTTTCTCGCACACACAAACACACACACACCCGTACACTAGCCCCATATTTTATACTCGGTCGTATAACGCGCTCGTGTTCATGTGTGTGTGTGTTTTCGCCACACTTTTCCGATGACATCATCGTCGTGGTCGGCGATGTTCTGCGCCAGTTCTCGCACTCGCTCGTGCTCACGTTCAAATGTCAACAAAAGCACTAGACCAAAAGAACACCGAACATTTTGCGAACCGCGAACTAAACACAACTCATCACAAAGTGTTTGTGTGTTTGTGTGTGTACGCGTCTTCACATCTTCAGCGTCTTATTCCTTGTATATATGAGTGTCTTCGCATGTTTGACCACGAGAGTGGCGGCGTAAACGCGATTATGCAAATGGTTGCCGTCTGCTGCTGCTGCTCGGTCGTCTGCCGTCGCTGTCGCAGATGACATCATTATCGTTCACACACACACTCGCAGGCACTCCTCATGAATCTCACATCACACACTATACACGCACACACTTCACACCAGCACCTCATCGTTGCTCGCGACTTGCGACGATAATGATAATAATGACAAGCGGTGACGCTCGCTCGACTTGTGCACTCGCCCGAAGACTGGAGCAAACCGAAGTTGTGTTTTTTCTTGCAGTCGCCGCCGATTGCACAATGCAAAACGCAAAATGCAATCACTCTGAGCGGCAATCGAATGATATAACAATTTACAATCAGAGAGGTTCACTTGTTAAATGTCCCATTGATGATTGATTGATTGAATGGCATAGATGAGGTTAATGGGGAAGCTTCAAATTCTGAATATTAGGGCCTCCAAAAAATCTCCAAAGACAAAGCAATCCGCCGGATTTCGAACCGCAGGATGATATCGCTCCGGCAATCGAATGGTATATAACTTACAAGCAAAGTTGGCTCATTTCTAGAATGGAGTAGATAATGAAGAAGATTAAGATTTTCACATTATTTTATGACCAACGCTCAGAACTTCAGAAATCGTGAATCGTGAAAGGAAAGGGAAAAAGTGCTAATTTTCTCATGTGAATATTTGCACTGCACTTGGCAATATTTGCACTGGGATTGAAAGAATTCGCATTGCAAATTTGCTCTTGCTATTCCATATGCACATGTGCTTTTGCGAAATGTTTTGCGTTGGTGGAATAGGCCCCATACAAATTGTTATAAGGAATGAAACAAGGAAATGAGTGCAAATGTCGTCATGTGAATGATCTCTTTGCAATAATTGCACTGGGATTCACAAATTCGCATCGCAAATTTTCAAATGAGCTCATGCTTATCCATATGCACGCGTGCTATTGCAAAATGCAAAGTACTTTGCGTCGGTTAAATAGGAACCATACGTTTTGTGTTTTTCCTAAACTAGGGCCTTGTTTAGGCCTATATATTACATGTTTTAATAATGCAATAGATAATTTAAAATGTAATTGTTCCGCTCGTTTATGATTATGTCGTTACTTGTTACTCAACAACTCTGCTCATACCGAGTGCAATGCACGCGAGTAAACGGACTTTGTGCCCAGATCAGCGTGATCAACGCACAGTATAATTGGGTCCACTTCGCCCAGGCCCGGCACTCGAGTCGGATTGTGCTTGTTTATCCAGGCATCGCGCAAGCACGTATACATAATTCTCAATGCGCTCACGATCGAAATATATGAGTATACACGCACACACTCTGCCTGCGATGCTCCAGACCAGCATCAACATCAGCAGAAGCGTCCGCCAGCCAGCCAGCCACATAATTTATGTGCCCAACGGATGATTTATGCCGGAGATCTTAATTAAGTCTCGCCCAGAATTCACTCACACAATCTCGACGCTGCCGTCGCTGCCGCGCGTGCGCAATGCAAGTGCGAAAATAAATTAGATGGGGCTCTCTGGTCGTCTGGATCGTGGCGGCTAGATCGCGATGTTTTGTGGAGCTGGTGGCGGGCTTGCGTCAGAGATAGAGCACAGATCGATCGGTGTAGCATAAACAATGTGCGCGCGTGCGCTGGCGCGTGAGTTTGGTATTCGGTCAGCCTCGCCGCCTAGGGTTGTCAGATATATCGATATACCTCGATATGTCGGATTTTACGTTGAATTATTTTTATTTATTTGGAAAACGGGATTTAAAATGATAGGATTCGAACGATAAATCGATACCAAATTAAGTAACATGAATCTATGTTCGTCTTTTTTTTATGTTCCGGCACCAATACGGGCGAATTACATTTTCAAATCCATTTTTCAATGTGATTATATCGATATAGCAAAATATCTATATGTTATCGATAAATCGATATTTTCGACATACCTATCGCCGTCAGACCAGACAGACACCGTCTCATCCGCACACTGCATCCATTAGAAAAGTAGAATAAATATGCTCGCCGCTCGCGAGCGTGGTTTATAAATAGTTCGGTCCATCATTATTCGACTTAAATATACACGCATGCATCCACATAGTACATGCGCTGGCTTGCTGGCTCTGTTGTTTATGTACAGTGGCGGAATATAGGTGATGTGTGTGCTATGTTTGAAAATATGCCGTTTTTTCTCGATGTTGATATGAATGCGAAAGGTACACTTACTTTACGACGTCGTTCCGACATTTCTTTGGTCGCATCGCTCGCATCTCAATGGCAATGACTTTTATATTGATGCTTGGCGATCTGGTTTGATGCTAGATGCTACTGATGTTGGCAGCCGGCTCAAAGTTCCCAGCGTATTAACTTCCACACACGAATGCCGTATGGCGAGAAACAGTTATTATATTAGGTTCCATACGCGCTCGAGTGAGGCGGCATGCCGCTTACGAGGGGAGGCAACGGAGATGATGTCGCGGATTGAGTTTTTAAATTGTAGAGTAAAGAAATCTACCTGTAGAGGTTCATAGAAAGCCCTGATCACAACATTTGTTTCTTATCGAAAAGCAATCACTATAATTCGAACATCGCAGATCGAAGCTTTTATTATTTATCATCTATACATCCATATTGTACCTATTTAAGGAGTGGTGTATATGGAAACACGAAGCTTTCACAGGTGTATTTATTCACTGTTCAGTTTACCAACAGGAGACGTCTTCACTCAACCAGCGCAGAGTGATCAGTCTATTTTACTCTGCTCTTTGAGAACAAGTCGTTTGTTATGCATAGCATTTCGTATATTACTTATTGCACTGTTCTCTGTTTTGACGCCGCGGTTGATACATTTGAGGTGTCATAGTCGGGCACAAATTGTAATTTTAAATCCTGATCACTCTACTATGGCGTAGTCTTGAAGCTGTAGTTCCTTAGTTTGATCGGTGATATCAAATGCGACTGCACCCTTTTGTTAGATGTTGTATCTTGTGTTGTTTGCGTGTGCCATGCGACCACATTCTCTTCGCACGACGACGCACGTCGCAAGTCGTTGTCTTGATCGCAGGCACGCGCGAATGCACACACTCACTCGCACGCACGTCCATATCCAACATCAATCTGTGACGCATTTCAATTGGTCTACGGCCGCGGCCGTAGAAAGACGCGGGGAAAACGCGCGCAGCTTCTGGTCACGTCGAACGGCGCATGCGGCATGTGTGCTGCTGTCGGTATTATATTCCCATTTTCAATTCAAGCGTGCATTCCGCCGCTGACAGAAATGTTACACATATTCGGATGCAGCCGAAGACAGCCAGTGTGTGTGTGAGTGAAAGACACGCGTCAATGCGCGGCTGTGTAAAAACGCAGCACAGGTATGGCATTATTGCGGTACATTGCACGCAAAGACGACAAGAAACGACACAGGAAAACTCGTATTGTTGGAGTGATGCAGCTCGTTGGTGGCTATGATATTTAGTAGCTTCTTTCACGATTCGCGCTCTTATATGGCGCGATCGTAGGCCTTTTAACGATTTATAATTTGTCCTAATTGTTAGAGAAGTTGATAAGGGTATTGGGAGACATGCTTACCCATTAAGTATTTTATGCGTATTTAATTGCGAATCAATAGACCAACATAAAAAAAAAGTCATTCGTCTTGTATTTTTCATGCTACAAAACCATGTTCTACGACTGTCAAAACATTGGATCGCTTCAATCAGATAGCACACGGGCCGATCAATATTACTACTCAACCCATGCTGCTACAGTCTATTGTATGCTAATCCATTCCATCCAATCCAATCCAAATTCAACCAGACGGTCTCGTTCTACGACAACGACCAGCGGGGAAATGCGCCCAAATGTTCGCCGCTAGTCTCATAGCCATAGCACACAGACACACACACACACACGTCCGCTGCGGACAAAATGAATTGGGCACAATGACATTTGCATTTCGCCACTCGAGCGCGTTGTAGTGCAGAGACTGGGGCTTGTATTAATCAAGCTGCTTACATGTGATGTGTATGCATGCATACTGTAGTATGTATGCGAGCTACAAGAGCTTACAACCGCGCACCAGTAGCGGATACAGAGAATGGCCAGAGGGCTAACTATTATTTCTAATTGTTATTTCTTTCTATTGTATTCACTCCACACGAGTTTAGTATATAATTCTACCCGAATTCTGCACACACAGATGAATAGAGCTATATGAAGAGCAGAGTCTGATTTTTAAGATGAGCATTCTGTTCAGTTTGGTACCCAAATAGCGAACGGACATATTCTTGAAAAAAGTGTTCACCTAGGACGCCTCTTCTTGCTGATATTCACGCATGTATAAATAGCTAGTGAGCATTCGTACACGCGAAACCTGATGATAGAGGTGATGATGATATTTCTTGGTTTCTAACATTTTTGTTAATTTGAATGAGTATAAAAAAACACATTTGTTGTTATTGAATGCTAAATTTTATAGTTTCGGACAAAATTGACTGGATGCAAAACTTACACCCCCTTTTTCAAATCGTCATTAAAACATGCTATTGATTTTCGGAATATAGCTTGAACCTTAGACCCAAAATAGGGAAATAATGTTTAGCAAAAATATATCCAAATAAATGGTATAACGATTGCAATTAAAAATTTCGAAATTGGTTGAAAATTACAAATGAGAGACCCCGTCAAACATTTTTTGAAAAACTCGCCCCTCCTCACCCTACTCGACATCTGCATTATTTTGCAGGTTTTTATAATTCTCCTATCTCAATACAATTTAGACTCCCATCACGTATCTCGGTTTCTGCGCTCGACAGTGTCAAATATTTCTCGGACATCCCCGAAATAATGTTCTCGATCGGCGCTCGAAAAAATCCGAGAAGAATTCTGTAACCACACATGTTTGCCGCAAATTATCATCTTGATACAGTGTATAAGCGAACCGCTTATTCCTTTATTCGAACCTGCACCAACGCACCACACATTGTCCTCAGTCACACTCATTCTTACGCGGCCGTCGCACGCGAACGATGCCGCGCTGAAACGTTTCGAACGCGTCCGCACTGTTCATGGCGTACGCCATCAGTTTCTCGGCGGCCAGCGGATGCCACGAGCCGAACGTGCACGCCGGATTGACGTCCTCGTCGTAGTAGTGACAGCGGCCGTTCAGGCGCGTCGACGGCACATACTCGACCAGATCGACGTGCGAGCAGAGCGGCAGCAGCAGCGCCAGCCCAATGAAGCCCGAAGACGGGGGGTTCGGCTGGACGGTGGCCGCCGGTGCGCTGAACTGCGACAGCGCCAGCCAGAGGCGCCAGATGGAGCGCGGATCGATGAGATGGGCGTCGGAGAGGTTGGCCGTTTGGCGGCTGTATTCGATGTAGTTGTCGAAGAGATTGAAGTCGGGTGCGGCGAGCCTGTTGGGACGCGGAGGGGAGGGGGAATGAGGAATATGAGATTATTCAGTTGCATATGCTTCGGACTACTCTGACCAGCTGATGAGGAAATTGGGCATTAGCGCAAATCGCGTGACTGTGTTTAAATTTGATTAAGTCCAATATAATAACGTAAAGATATGAATTGGGTTCCTGAAATAATAAAATCATCGCTCTGAGGAATACAAACTACAATGTTACAATCGAAATAAAAGCTGATTCACATGGATTAACCGTAATATAAATCTGACCAAAAATTGTAAACGTAGCGTTGTAATACTCATTTTTTCGTATTCTTACCATTCATCCAGCGTTACGTTGAAGCTTCCCGGATCCCAGGCGGCGACGGAAATGTTCCGAAACATCGGCGAGTGTACGAAGTCAAATTCGGGTTTCGTCACCACCTAGATTCGTAATAAAAACTCATCTTAAAAGACTGGTACATTCCCACCGAATTCTCGGAAATCTGTTCGTTTTTATCACTTCGACTGGAGTAATAAAATATCGCATCAAATGTTTCAGAGATTGCATGCTGAAATGCACATGATGCGTGACGGATACGTGACTGATGCTCGCATGCGTGCAAGTGCACTTGTGACTAGAATGCTAATTCGGACATTTTTATCAGCATGAACCAGGTGAAGCCGTGGGAAGTGATGTGGTGTGGTGGATGTTAAATGTTGCGTGCGTGCATTTGTGCGTGCGCAACCTCGCCGCTCTTTGGTCAACCATCACATGTGTAAGGACGACAAGGTTCACCACACAAGCATCCGCCAGCGTTCAGCAAAAATTCAACAACGAACCGATAAAACGCACACACACAAATTTGCATTTCCTCGTCGTCGTCGTCGTCGTCGTTCGAAGCACACTTACTTGAGAGTTGACGACGCGAATCGTTGTCTTGCGACCGACGTCGTGCGCGTATCCGTCCACCGGGGCGTGATTGAAGCGCATCACAATGTCGTGCTGATCTGTGTGCAAATGTGAATGATGGTGATGGTAATATGCATTTATTGTTATTTGTCTAAAACAAAAGAAAAATCGGCGCAACCAGAAATATAATTAATCGCAGACCAGCGAAGGTCAACCAACAGGAATGTTTGTATTGTTCGGTCAATCGAAGGGGCCGGATTGGCGTTCGTGCACGCCACACCCGCATGGTCGGATTCAGAGCCAACGTCCTGTGACCGGATGCTAACAATATGCGAAGAATGTATTGAATGAATGATTCAATATTTGACGTAAGAATCTCGGTCTAGAGAGAGTACAGGGTGGTCATTTTACTCTTTGAATCATAGTATTATCCAACAAAGTCTGACAAAGACAAACATTATGCAAATCGTGAGAGTCACATCTTAGATTTACGATATAGTTCGACTCCATATGAAAAAATCACAATGAATGGTAATAATTATATTCCAAAGTAAGCAGTGTATCATCTGTATCTTGCATTAATCGATTGCAAACGTGGACAAAGCATTCTGAAATGTTGTTCTAGGAATATAAGGTATTGATCAACATTACATTGTCTAAGGCTGCATAAGCCTGCCCAAATTATGTTATTCGCCAAATAATGTTATTCCGACAACCAAAAAAATTAATTTAGTTGATCATTCAAGTTTTCTTTAGATCATCCATATCACAGAAAATGGGTAGTTGTAGTTAGGGTTTCTATTGTCTAGGCTAAGCCAAATATAATTTTGAACAAGATATTGGTAAAAAGTAAATCGGAAGGAGTGTTCTACATGATAAACCTACAAATCATTGTAAAATAATTTGTTGGCGTAGTAAAAATGTTAGTTTTAAAATTACCAGTGAAACATTTCCACGAATTCCTACGAATTCCACGAATGTTCGCTCATTTGACTGCTAGCAGTGTTATAAAATAAATTATTGTGAATATTATGTTAAGTACGGAATAACAAACAACTATCAACCCGATCTGTATTATAATAATTAACTGCAAGCCAGAAGGTCGGCCAACCGGAATATCCGAATTGTTCATCAATCGAACTTATGCCGTGCCACTCCCGAACACACAGTCGCGCATCCAGCAAAGCGTCAACGTCCTGACCGGATGCGAACAAAAGACCGCGTCACGAGGCGACCTCCAGTCGCGAAATTGTTTACTTGCCTAGCCGGCCGCAGGTCCGCCAGTCCGAGCGTACGTAGACTGTCGTCTCTTGTGCGCACTTACGACGCCGCCGCCGCCGCTGCACGCATGGACTGGCTAACTGTTTAATAATAGTCCCATATGTAGATGATATTTGCAGTCATTCATTAAGCACGCGCGCAATGTGTTTTGTTTTGTCTGAACACAACAATATACACACTCATATTATTCAAACAGCGCGAGCGTCTCTAGACTCTAGGAATGTGTGGTTTGGAAGGAATATATCGATATATTTATGACATGCAATAATATTTGGGGAATGACGGTCGTATAAATTTGTCAGTGTAGCGATAAGAGACCCACCACGATTCGTGGGACTGAATCATCTGAGGAATTCAATATGCATATTCGGTTGGTTTACAATTATTTCGATTTAAAGATTGATGGCAAATGTGAAGAGACTTCAGAATCGAAGATGACATCACTGATGCAACAAATGTGATATGTTGAATGATTAACATGCTTCAGGTAATTACGACAAGATCGTTGACATTTTCTATATTATATTACTGTTGAAGACATTTATTCCTTTCAAAGAGACTTGCGAACACGATTAAATTAAGATTTTCTTGGGTGGGGTACTGCCGATAAAGCTCACGCTGAGCTCCCGGCTACACACACATTCCGATTATTTGAGAATCCCAAAATGTACAGTGTATTTTGTCATTGCAACATAAAACGCGTTTGAGAAGTTCAGCAATGTTTTTGAACAACCAGTGAGGGAAATTCAATAGAAGAAAATCGATGTATTGGTGCTCTATATCAGTTATTATTTGCTTATCAACAGCCCACATGTAAATTATAACGATCTTTTTTGATAAATCCAGTCACGTTCGAAAATAGCAATAGCAACGATAGCAAATATTAATCGTGACGCATTGGGAATGTTCAGCGAACGCTGTAGACGAAATAAAAATCCATTTATTCAAGCTAGTGATTATATTTTTGAGTGCATTTGTTTATTATCGCTATGTGAATCATGTTTGAAAATATCTATATCTGTATTTTGTCGCCGTACCCTGCACATAATTTTCAATTTTATGCTCCGTTTGAGAAAAAATTCGTTGTCGATGAATCGACTATCCGTACAGCGCTGCCTCCGACGCTCCGCAGTCGACGCCGCTTAGCCATATGTGTGTGTGTGTATGCACTTTGTGCACCGACGGCATGTGCACTTTGCATACGCAGTATATAGTATCGTTGCCGTTGCCGACACCGCTCTGTGCGCACAGACGTTGGCACGGACCACACGACTTTCCGCTAATAGTATATTACTGTACTCGAATGCTGTGCATATACGCTGTGTTCTGACGCGAGGCACCGACGATGACACATCATCTCGACACGACTCACGAGATGAAATGTGCGTTAACACACACACACACAGTTATTATTTGCACTTGATACGCATTTTGCGAAACCGCAAAACGAATATGCTTTTGTGGTCGACGAAGATGTTTAATATGCAAATTGAGCGGGGCATGAATGGCGAATATTGCGTGCACTGCAGCGTATCTTAGTCACGCGACACACGCACACCCACAAAAGCGGTCACGTCGGAGGGTAGGGTGAAATGCCGAAAACCAGCGCACATCAGTCTCAATCAGTTCGGATTCCGGCCGACGTAAACACATTTCAATCAAACAATGGTATGGGTATATTACGATCCAATTCCGGCGAAGCGGGTGTCGTGAATCAGCGGGCTTATGATTGAAATTGCAGCATGTCCGGCATGTCAGTCACACGCACACACATGCACCTTAAACAGATGGCCGTTCCGCGTGGCACGTGCATTCGTCGTCGGCTGTGCAGACAAGAGACGAGCGGACTCGCGGAGCGGCGATTGCAGTGTGCTTGTTGTCGCTGTCCGCAAAACCGCAAAGACAACCGCCCGACCGACCGCTCGCCGAACAATCAACACTTGTGCGTGGTGAACGCACGCACGCATGCTGCGCTGCATAATAAATCAGGGTTGAAAAATATACATCATATCATTCGCGCGCTGCGCTGCGCAACCCAAACAAACTACTCGCGACCGTTCAACTCGCACAGCGCAGTGGGTAGAAATAACGCGTTTTTTTTGTGATTGGAGGAGCAGACCAGTCTAAAGTATTAAAACTCATCATTTAAATTGTGAGGAAAACAACCCTCAGCGTTCGATCAGCCCATAACACTTCTCAGAAATAACATCACGTATATATTTTGGTCGATTTTGAGGTCGAGCGGCATACATTTTACAAAGGGCTCTGGTATGTGCAAGAACATATTCAAGAACAATTCAAACATGTTTTTAAATTTTCTGTAGGTTATCATCGATCTTTAGCAACCATGTTTTTTGGTCTTCTGGACTTCTAGATGTTTTAGTCTGTAACTGCCTCAATTGAGCGCCTAGAACCCAGTACGAGCATCATCTTTAGTGTCCAAATAGCCAGCACGGAATTTTGAGAAAAATCGCGAACTTTTTTGGCAGGGGTTAAACCCAGATAACATTTACTGGAGACATGGTTTGACTCAGGCCCAATTTTTATATAATTAAAAAATTCAGTTTTACAAAGACACGAAAAACTATGTTTTCTATTCCTTAGCAATAACAACAGTTGCTTCATTCAAAATTAAATATCGAACGAACCAAAAGTCCTATAGATGTCGATTATTGTTTTGAGTCGTTCATATAACAAATTTGACCTTCTACCAAACGACACGGACTTTCCGGACTGCCTGTTAATACACTTTTCAGCCAAAAGTTTGGATTTTTTTGAGGATTTTTTCAAGTGACCAAATCACACCAGACAATTTTAGTTAGAAGCTGGACATAAAGTGTTATGAGTTATGTTTTATGAGTTATGTTATGAATTATGAGTTATGATTTATGAGTTTTCCCGGAACATTAGGGCTTATATATTTTCAGTCCAGTAGAATTTTTCAAAAATATTTTGTGTGAAGTATAATCAAAACGAACTTATTTACGATGTTTTTTCTATGAAAAGTGTCCGATTGCAGGAGCATTTACTCTATTTTATCGGGGATTATATAGGAAAACAGATATGTTGGGTAAGGTGGGGCAAGTTTTTCGAGTCTATGCTTCTAGCTATACCCGAGAGCCGAGAGCACGTTTATATGACGATTTGAATAAGGTGGGGTAAATTTTGCCTTCAGTCGATTGTGTACGATACAACATAAAGAGGCCATGCAAATCTTGCCCCCCATGTATTCCTCCTCGTTTTTTTGATTTGTAAAAACAAGCACACCAAAAACACTTATAGGGCTATAACTTTTGTATTTAAGGCCCGACCGTAGCGGTATCTATATTGGTAGGAAGCGTCCTATGAAATGCACACGATATCCAAAATTCAGTCGAATATCTTCATTTTAAAGGGCTAAAAAGGGCGATGCAAAACTTGCCCCCCGCTTGCCCACCCACTTGCCCACCTTACCCTACTTAGGAGTTATGAGACATCTTGAATTAACGAACATTAACCATTTTGAGAATCTTTGTTTTCATATCAGTGTGCTGATGAAGAAGTCCAGTTGGCGATGTAACCGACTCAGATGTACTGATTCATTTTAATGACTTTATCCAAAATTCGTTTATCCGTTGTATTATTTGAGCCGTTCATTTTTGCTTTTCAATTAATATCGATATCGGTCCACTCGTCACTCGTTATGCGTCTAATGAGGGATACCGAATACGATTCGATGCTGTTCGTAGAGTTCAAGTAGTATGCTGGTAAACTCAACGGGCAGAATAAGTTGAGTGTGGTAAACGATTTAATTGGAAGAGAGAACAATCTATGAATAAAGTCTTCATTTCAACTCTAACGGAATAACCATTCAATTGAACTTCTAATTGCGTATCTAATGAAAACTAGTAGCTCATCATATTGGATATTTAAAGTTGATTGAATATTATTCTGATTATTCCGACGAGTTCATCGATATTAATTTAGCGAACTCGGCAACATGTCAATAGCAGAACATTGTTTGGTCATTCAAATTGACAGCTTCTATACACATTTTGACTATGGAAACTCTTTACTCAAAGTGACTGTCGAAAACACGGAAACACCCCCGAGGATACGAAATTTGATTTTGACATCAAAGGGTCTGTCTGTTGCAGCTGAAAATCTCATTTCGCCCACTCCAATCCACACGCACCGAGCTCGTGTGTATGCGAGTGTGTTGCACTACGCTTTGTGTGCGTGCACACGAGAAATCAGATTAAACTATGCGACATGTATCCTGGATCCAGCTTCAACCTATACTTTTCTGGTGTAGATTTAAAATAATATTATAATATTGTTTTTCCTCTACCATATACAGTTGTACATGGAAAGGAGGGAGTTGTGTCCACTTGAGTGGTTACGAGCACCAAATCGCCGAACTGGGCCCACTATGCTATGCTCCCTTTTGTACACGACAGCTTTGCTATGGCAGAACATTTATGCTGCGTGATTGTTTGTGACCCATATCGAGTTTCACATTTATGCATTAGACGAGGTGTTTAACGCAGGATTACGAATCGCAAGGTGAAGTGTATGTGTATAGCTAGCCTCTATTTTAATCATACTGATTCGCTTTCGCAAGGGAGAGAAGCTCCTACCGAA
>JANTBZ010118838.1:0-15942 GCA_024741255.1 Exechia fusca | reverse complement strand
GGTGATTGGCTTCATGGTCAGAATTATGCTTTGGTTCCAATGACAATGCTCTCGACGAAAGAGTTTTGAAACGTTTATAATCTAAATGGTCACTCTTTTTGATACTTATTCACATTCTTTTACGCCGAATCTAGTTTTCATTAGTAGGCGAACGCGTCGTATATCGAAATGGTTGTGGACCAAAACGCGAAGGATAATTTGGGTGATTGGCATCTAGTTCCAAATTATGTTTCGGTTCCAATGAAAATGCTCTCGGTTGAAAGAATGTCGATAATATCCTATTCGGATACTGATTCTATTCAGAATTCAGATAATGCAAAAACAAGGCATTAAATTCGAATGGTTAGACGTGCAAATAGCATTTCAAATGGCTAGTAAAATGCTTTGTACGAATGAATGAGATGCAACTGAACAGCCCACGATTATTTGATAAATACAATTTGCTCATCAACACTTCATTCATCAGTTAAAACGAATCGGAACTACTTTATTCCGGGACTATTCGTACAAATGTGCTCGTTAGGTCTTCCCATCTGAGGAAAGAAAATATGTTCGCTTCTATCGTCGTGAATGAGTTTAGAGCCTTCGACTGCAAATAACGAGATGAAATATTACGTTCTCACACAAATGCAGTGTTTTGAGAGATTATTGCTATTGTTGCTGCAGTCAGTCCCGTTTGTTTTTCAGGCACCAACACCAACCAACAGTTCCGAGTTTTTTAAGGTTCGAGTAGATGAGCGAACCGATCGAACAGCCGTGCATGAGTAAGATCAGAAATTCATTCGTTAGTTGTTGCTGAATCGTAAAGTAGCCACAAATTAGTTCCGTTCCGAGGACTTGGATATCTGTTGTTAACTGTTGCTGCGAAGTTATTGTCTATTGTTCTCAACGGAAAATATCCAAAAGGATAGAATCGGCCCATATAAAATGATCATCCTGTCTCTAACAAAGCGAACTTTGAGGTTCTTGAACGATCGTCGAGCAATTGATCTCATTTTGTGAGTGACTTACTGTCCAAAATGTTAGTCCTTGCTTGCTTCGCAGTCGAATAACCGAAACGTCGAAACAAATTCATAGAACAAGGACGACATCCTTCACAGCTGTCGCGATATCGTTCGAAGTATTCACGTTAGAAGCCTGCTTGTGACAAACATAAAGAGCAAGACCCTAACAGAAGAACAAACGTAGCGATTGCGAAGAATAAGTTAAGGATATGTTCGCAAGTTAGACCAAACGGCTTTTGCAGAATTCTTTCACACTACGGCACTGGACAAATTTATCCCTATTTGTGAGCATTTTCTGTTTTCCATAACGTTCGTGTGTGGATGGGTCAACTATGCAAGCCTGATTTATCTGTGAATTAACACTGCGGCACAAGCAAACATCCTCAGACACAAGACACGCACGCACGCCGACACTTGTAAGCGCACCCCTTATCCTTGAATCCTCCAAGCACACATTTCCGTCCCACGCATCCCCTTCCACCGCCCCCCGTCCATCCCGAACAAACATTAACACACACACACGCACCTACAAATCGCATACCAAGCCTTGACACTCGAATCGAAACCACCAACAACCCGATTCTTGCTGTGCGAGACTGTTCGTTGCTGCGCTGACGCTGCCAATGTGGTGTATGTGACTGTTTTTTCCAGATGGTGAAGCTGGTGGTGTTGACGACGACAACGACGATGTGGATGGGGAAGCTGCGGCCGCGGCTGCTGCTGCGGTTGCCACTCTCTTGTTCACGCCCGAGATCACACTCCACAAACTGTTTGGCGGTCAGCAGCAGCAGCAGCAGCTCGGCTTCTGTTGCAATGCCGCCGCACTCGCAGCCGGCGGCCAATTCACTGCTGCCGGCAACCGCAGCAGTCCGTGTCCATTGTTGTGCAACATTTACCGGACAACGGCGGCCGCCAGCAGCAGCAGCAGCAGCGACACACATCGTCGACCTGCTGTGGCCGCTGCCGTTGCGGTTGAGCGAACATTTGCGCAGCAGCAGCAGCAGCAGCAGCTCCTCCACCACCACCATCAGTCCATCAACACCACCACTAGCGGGCTGTCGTTGGCAGCGGTGGCGGCTGCCACCAACAATATGCTCGCCCAGCAGCATAGTTTTAGCGCTGCAGCAGCTGCGGCCAGTGGTTCGCAACAGCTCCTCCAGCCGTTGGCACGCACTCAGCCTCAACCCCAATCCCTTCAGCACCTCCAACAGCAGCAGCACCAGCAGCTCCAGCAGCCCCAACAGCAGCCGCAGTATCAGTGCACCCACTGTCGCTTCGCCTGCTCGTGGCGCTACGATCTCAAGCTGCACCTGAAGCAAAAGCACGGCATACACGTGCACAAGAAGATTTAGGTCGCATTTGTTCGAAACCTGATACGAATAAAAGGCACTTGATTACAGAAAAAAATACCCAAAACTGCAAAAGTGCACCGTGTTCGAGTGTTTCAGTGTTACTGCTCCTATTTTACCCAATTGTATGCATCAATGTCGTGTCGATTGTAATCCATCCACGTACGTACACACGATATCCATTTGCTGAAATCGCCTCCTTCCCCTTGGTTCTATTCCACCCCCCACCCCACCCCTGCCTCGCAGCAGCAGCCACCAGGGCGCCCGTTGCCACCACCAGAGTCCAGTCCAGCCTGCGACTGAAACAGCGGCAGGCCCAGCTTCAGCAGCAACAGATCAATCGTCACAACCATGCGATGCAGGCGCAACGCTGGCAACAGCAGCAGCAGCAGCAACAAAACGCCATCGCAGCACGAACAACAAACGCCTCATCTTCGTCGTCGTCGACAGCGCGCTACAGCTGCGACCGCTGTCCGGATCGCTCCTACACGACGCGCTTCAATCTGCACCGGCATCTGCGGGTGGAGTGCCAGCAGGCACCGCAGCTAGCCTGCGACGTGTGCTCGCGCCTGTTCTTCTATCGCTCGTCGCTGCTGCGGCACCGGCGGTCGCATTAGGGCGGCATTTGTGGATTTTGTGTTGAGTTGAACTGAACGCTTTCTGAACTGAACGCTCTCTGAACTGAACGCGGTCGCGTGAAGAGAGCTCGAATGTGATTTATTGAACTGATTAAAGCAATACGATCGTCTCGTAAGGAAATGAGAGACCACGACATGATGATGATTCGTACCAGTAGAGTATTTAGCGTGCAGTTTTATGCGAGATATATATTTTTATGATTGAGCTATTTCCGTAGTCCGTTGAACATCCCAAACTCCCGCGCCAGTCAGTATTTTTTTGATAGGATTTAGTGTATCGTAGATAGTCCCTCCCGTTTGTCTAGTCAGAATTTTGATTGTCCCCAGTCCAGAACACATACACGCACACCCCCCTGAACACACATGTCTCGTATCCGTCTGCTAATGGTTTTCATTTTGTTAATTTGCCAAACGTTTCTCTTCTGTTCTTTCCCCCTTCTCCTGTTCACGCCTCTCACCACCACGCCTCCATCATCACAATCATCGCCATTCACTCACTCCAACACACACACACACTAACCAAACACCACCAAAACACTACGATGTTTGTACGCACAAACAGTCACTGTGACCTGCACGCCAACCATGTTCTTTGACGGACCGAATGCCATCTACAATGCCAACGGCACGCCCATCGGCGGCGACATGTCGGCGACCACCGGCGGCCCCAACGACCACTACAGCCATCACATGTACGGCAGCAATCCGTACGCCAACGCTCCTCCGACCGGCAACCAGCTCAGCAAACAGCAGATCAAGCAGCAGCAGACCAAACCCAAAGCGCCGCCGCGCAAACGCGTCTACAAACCCAAAGCGCCGGCCAATCAATCCGGCCTGAACTCTTCCGCCGCCTCCGCCGCTGCCGCCACACCGAAAGTCCCCAAATCCCGCAACACCACCATGTACAAATCGATCAAGATCAAGACCAAGAAGATCGGCCCCAACGGCGAGGAGGAGGAGGAGGAGCGCCACCAGTGCGTCGTCTGCGAGAAGAACTACCTGCGCAAGCGCCACCTGCAGCGGCACATGCGCGACGAGTGCATCGGCATTCCGCCGCGCTTCGAGTGCGAAATGTGCCCCAGCAAGTTCCGCCGAAAGTACCATCTGGTGCGGCATCTGAGCGCCCGCCACGGTCTGGAGGGCGCCGAGAACAGTGCGGTGGCGGATCGCGCCAACAAGGCGGCCGCTTCGCTGGGCGGCGGCATGGACGATCTGCTGGATGACGGCGATGATTCCGGATCGGACTCGGAGTCGTCGGCGACGGCGACGGCCGCCATGGCGGTGGCGCATCACCAGCAGCAGCAGCAGCAGCACGCTGCGCAACAGCAGGCTGCAGCAGCCGCTGCCGCGCTGTTCTTGCCGTACGGCATGCAGATGCCCAACGGTGGTGGTGGCGCCGTCGGCGGCGGCGGCAACTCTTCGCCGGCGGCCGTCGAGGCGGCCATGTTCGCGCAGTTTGCCGCCAATGGGGCGGCCGCGACTCCGTTCCATCATCATCATGCGGCCGCCGCGATGGCGGCGATGCGCAATTTCACCGGCGACTACAGTCTGATGAATCATGCGGCCGCAGCGGCGGCGGCGGCGGCTTCGGCGGCGGGTCGTTCGCCGTCCGATGGCGGATCGGCGAGTGGCGCATCGACTTCGTCGTCGTCGACGGCGGCGGCGATGCCGGCGATGCCGGGTGGTTATGGGCATGAGGCGGCCAATCAGCACCAGATGCAGCAGCAGCATCAGCAGCAGCAGTCGGCGGTCGGTCAGTCGACCAACATCATGGCCATGATGGCGGCTGCAGCGGCTGCTGGCATGAAGATGGATCCGGAGGCGCTGTACAATAACTTCAAGCTCAGCTCGATGGAGATGTAGAGCATCGAAGGAATTGGACAGCAGCGAGGATCATCGTTATCCGACGCCACAGACACAACAAATCATACTCATACTCATTTCATTGCCATTTAATTCCCCACCCCCTGGACAACCGCCCAAACGTCCCAGAACGATTCCAACCATTAGTGTTTAGTGACCATTGTATAAGTCCCCCCACCGCATTGACTGCGTTCAAAGTTGCAACAGCATGATCATGACCAAATTCAACTCCGTAACATAATTATACAGGACTGAGAGATACTCATTTTAACCATTAACATCACAGCTCATCTAGTTATTGAGACCCCGCGAGTAACTGATGCCAAAAACCCCCCAAAACGAGTCAATCTCGAGAAAGCAAGCGTACAAAGAGACCACCTGCGACCACCTGCGTTGTCCCCGAAACCGAACAGCGTTTCAAATTCCCACACACACATTAGTGGCAGGCACTCGTCGGCAGTTGGCTGACGAATAGTGTTGTGCAGGTGGGATGTGTAGACGCAGGTGTGTTTGTGGGTGTTTAGGTGTGTAAGGACCTTCCCAAATCGAACAAAGCAACGCGATCAAAGAACGAAACGATTCCCTAAGTCTTTACCGTAGCGGATATATTTTTGCAATCCAATCCAAAATACTTACTCAATAAGATGTCAACTATATTACGAGTATACTATACGAACATGCACAACAAATGCTCTCTCAAACACAACATTTTCACTGATATTATTGTATGCACAAAGATAAACGGACACGTTTTCATACCCACGAAACAGAAAGATATATTTTTGTACCAA
Organism: Exechia fusca; assembly: GCA_024741255.1. NCBI lineage: Eukaryota > Metazoa > Arthropoda > Insecta > Diptera > Mycetophilidae > Exechia > Exechia fusca. The sequence goes on along the minus strand of JANTBZ010118838.1, from coordinate 10,297 downwards.
ATATATATACCACACACACACACACACTCACACCCACACACACAAACACTATATTTAATTTCCAAATAAAAGTCATTTTCTACATAATTTCCCCATATGCACGATTGTTCTCTGTATTATTATTTTCGGTTAATTTACACTTGACTCGGTATTGATTTGCTATGTAGATTTGATGTAAGCGGTGGTGATAGCAACAATTATGTACAAAGGCTGCACACACGCACACACTCTACACACATTACTCTTTCGAACGATCTGCCGACCGATGTTCCGACTGTGAATGGTGTATGTTTGCGATTGCGTTGTTTGGCCTCCTAGCTCCTTCTTTTAATACAATTGTATTCCTTGTTGATTTCTCCACCACCTGCTCATGGTTTGAATTGCCTTGCTCTCTAATAACTGTCCACACACCAACTGTACACGTAATGCAACATGATATCCAGCCCCCTACCGATTTGCTTGTACACACCAGACGTCAATCGTCGTTCCCCGAGTCCAAGCGGAGAAAATGTCGCCACTTTTGTTGATTATTATGATTTTTTCGTCCGATCCGCCACCGCGACTCCACTTGTGTGCGTGTCGGTGTGTTTGCGCACTCGAACGTGTCCTGTTCCCGAGCAGCTCCTCACCACCAACACCACCACCGCCATCCCGAACTGCTGGTGGTGCTGGACGACGACGATGGCGACGAAGCAGACAACCGAAATCGAAATCGCCGCCAGCAGCACTACGATGACGTGGACGACGAGGACGAAGATGAGTACGAAAACGGCGCCGACATCATCACCTGTGACGACGACGACATCATCAACTTTGTGACCGCCACCGGCGAGAGCATCCAGTTCAACTCGAACGCGTACGCCAATCGACCGCGCGGCTCGCAATCGGCGTCGGACAGCTTCAATCTCGATGAGTCTAGCTATCGGGCGGCCGCGGCTGGCGGCGGCGGCGGCGGCGGCGGAAACGCGGATAACAAATCCCTCCTCCAGATATCCGGCACGTCGACTGATGCCGTTGGTCCGGTCAAGTTCTCCGAACTGCTGCAGTTCGTCAACGCGGACGGCCTGTACGAATGTCCGCGCGAGTTCTGCAACCGGAGTTACAGGGTGGCCAGTTCGCTGCAACGACACATCAGGTGGGTGCCCCTAGGAATGGCTGTGACACTTGTGTGTGTTTGAATGCGGATGCTTTCCTCCAATCGCAGATTGTGCTAATGGTGTTGGTTTTTGTTTCTGTTTGCATTCTCGCCCGTTCTGCAGGTACGAATGCGGTGGCCAGCGGAACTTCCACTGTAGCTGGTGCAGACGGGGCTTCAGTCAGGCCAGCCATTTGAAGCGGCACCTCGACTCGAATGCGTGTGTGAAGAATGTCTAGACTCGGGACGCAAGAGACGTAAATGACGCAACGTGATAGTGAGTTAAGCCCGTCCTGTGTTTATGTTTTCGTGGTGTTGTGTTAAGACTTGATTAAATGTGTTTTCATATGATTAGAGAATAAATTCGTCGCGAAATTATTTGACCGATTGTGCGAGGTGCGAGTTTCGGACTTGACTGTGGATGGGGGATCAGAATAACGTTTACTTCGCAGCCGTTTAGGTTCAACGCCTTTTAGAGCCAGATTATTTGGGGGGAGGCTTTACTATCTGTGCCTGTGGTTGTTGTTGTGTGAGATGCACTTGTCTAGGTTAGTTGACGATTTCAATGATGATCGTATGGGCATTTCGAACACCGAACACGCAAAGACATATCTCCTTTCTGTTCCGCCTGCTCCTTATATTATCTCTCGAACTCTCTGTTGACAGACAAACCTCTACTTAGTTTTGCTATCACACACATACACAGACACACCCACGACACATACTCAACATGTTATCCTACACTCGAAACACCTTCCCACACACACCACTCTCAATCGACCTCATTATCTGATTGAATGTTTTCGTCTTTCTTCTCTTCGCGTCCAAACCCCCGGTCACGGCGCGTCGGCACACAGCTCTCCTAAACAGTCTCACCGACGAAATACCCCAACTGCAACTGCATCAGCATCAGTACCACCAACAGCATCCGCATCATCCACCGCAACTGCATTTCGGCCCTTGCCACCAGCATCAGCATGACCAATTCGGGCAATCCGCAAACGCGGCCAACGAGACATTCGAGGACGACGACGAGGAGGATGAGCATCCCGACGACGACGACGATGAAGATGAGGACGACGAAGAGGAGGATGACGACGAAGACGACGACGACATGGACGACGATATGCATGATGAGGAAGAGGAGCACGACGACGACGAAGAGGACGCCGAAGACGAAGACGACCAACTGTTCCACGAGCAGCAGCGCCTCCGACTCGCCGCCCACGACGAGCACGAACAGCTGATCATCTGCGAGAACAACGCCGGCGGCGCCGACGGTTCGGCGTCCATCGGCGGCGCGGCCGAATTCGCCTGGCCCAACGAGCTGCTGATCGTCAACGAATCGGGCGACGTGCTGTGCAGCACCAGCGATCCGGGCGCCGCCGAACAATACGCGGCCGCCGTCAGCAAACAGCAGCAGCTGCATCAGCAGCAACTGCAGCAGCTGCAGCAGCAGCATCGCCAGCAGCTCCTCTCCTCGCCGCATGTCTTCGAGTTCAGCATGCAGCCGCAACCGCCGCCGCTCAAGCTGTTGTCCGGCTCCAGCACACCCGCCGCCGCCGACGCCGCCGCCTCCGCCACCGCCGCCGCCGCTCCTCAGCTCCTCAACTCGGCGCAGTACTTGACGGTGAACTTCCATCCGCTCTCGCCTCAGCCTCAGCCTCCCGCCGATTCGCTCGGCTCGCCGCCGCCCACGCTGATGGTGCTGCAGCAGCAGCCCGCTTCGGTGGCCTATTCGCAGGCACAGCAAGCATTTCCCGTGCGAATGATGAACGCGTCGACGTCGTCGTCCTCAACGGCAGTTTCCATGAGCCCGACGACCGCGGCGACTGCCGGCGAAAGCCCAGCCTCCTCCACCCACAACAACCCCCTCAAACGTGGCGCCGGCGTTCTGAAGGCCACGGCCGCCATGAAACGAGCCCTGTCCGAAGGGGCTGTGGCGAGCAGTGACAGCATCCACAACATGACAGCACCAGCAGCCACTGCTAGAAACAGCACCACCGCCTCAACCGCCGCCGCCGACGACGACGATCCCAACATCATCGCGCCGCTGGCCAACGACCAGCAGCGCTTCGAGTGTCCGCGCTGCGGCAAAGACTACTCGCAGAGCAAGAACATGCGCCGCCACTTTCGGCTCGAGTGCGGCCAGGAGCCCAAGTACCCCTGTCCGTACTGTTCGCTGCGCTTCAAGCGCAACAATCAGCTGAAGAACCACGTGAACACGCGCCACTGCGAGCAGCACCGGATGCGCGAGGCGGGCGAAGCGTACAGCGATTCCAGTGAGCCGCCGTCGCTGATGGCCTACGATGTGGGCGATGCGCCAGCGCCGCAGCGGCCGGCGTCCAAAGTCGAGAAGGAGGTGGACGAGTAGAGTGATGATGATGGGGATGATTGAGTGGGAGGAATGGGCAGGCACCCCACAGTACATTTGAAGCGAAACTCTCGGAGGCCAACTGAAGCCAGCACCACCCCATACATGCATACCTTTTATTATGTTGAATGAAATAAACCGTGAATTGTTTGAAGTGAAGTGAAGCTCTGGATGTGCGATGATGTGTTCTGGGGCCACCCCGAAGGATGATATCGGAGGAGCAGCTGTCTTTTTGTGTCGGTCGATCAGCGTGTGTGTGTGTGTGTCTGTGTCTCGTTGTCGTTTTGCTCCCCACCACACCATTTTCTTTAACCAATTGTTGTGTAATTTTTGTTTAATATTCTCTACTCGTTTCCTCGTATCTATCATCCTGCACACACACACCCCAAAGAAACACACACACACACACGCACAACTCATCAGACATACACGAACCAAACCGAACTTTTCCAACCTCCCCCACCACCCCCCCAACAACGCCAACGAACTCTCCAACAGTTCAGAAACTTCTTAGCCGTCAAATCTAACCAATATTGTGTTGTGTGTGTGTGCGCGCAGTTTCGCTGAACAATGTGACGCTCCTGGACTCGGATCAGATCGTGGTGTCGCGAAACGGTCGGAACTTCGTGCTGACCACGGCGAGTGCGGGCGGCGCCGGCGAACCAGTCGCACGGAACAATGTCGTGCAGAAGCAGAAGCAGCAGAAGCAACAGCAGCAACAGACGCAGCTCCAGCGCCAGCAGAAACAGCACAAACAATCGCCACCACAGCAGCCGCAGCCGATCCGACGTCTCAACTCCGAATGCGGTAAGTTCTTTGGATCTCTCGATAGCCCGACTTGTGACTCACCATCAAACCCCTCTTCAAACCTAATTCAACAGGCATCTTCCCCGTCAAAGTCACCGCTGCCGCCACCGCCGCCGCCGCCGCCGTCAAGCCCAAGCTCGAGAAACATGTCGTCCATCAGACGACGATCGTTCGCGCCGCCAAACCGCCACCGCCACCGCAACCACAACCGCCAACCCCCACCGTCTCCGCCATCACCTCGCACAAGCAATTCCCGACCATCGTCAAATCCGAGCAGCCATCGCCCACGCCCACCACCAACTCCAACTCCAGCTCCGCCACCACCACCTACCACAACCTCCAATCGCTGGACATCGCCTCCATCGTGCCGGCGGCCATGCACGACAAGCGCCAGTACGCCGTTGTCGGCACCGTCGGCGCCGTCAGCTCGCACGAGTTCCATCTGCCCGCCGGCACCATCATCTCCGCGGACACTCTCGATTTCGGCGACATTATGGAACTGGAGGAGGTGCACGAGTACGAACTGCCCTCCACTTCGACGGTCGTCCAGCAGCATGTGCAGCAGCTGCAGCAGCCGCATCAGCAGCTGCTGATTGCGCCCGCTAGCGCCAGTACTCCGTTGCAGATGGTGCCACTGCCGCAGCAGCAGCCGCGTCGTCGGCACACGATGACCTTGCCGCAGCATCAGCACCTGCATCCGCAGCCGGCGGCGAAGGCGACGGCCAACGAGGACTACGACGATGACGAGGACTTGTCCGATGATGAGGGAGCTGGCGGTGGCGGCAATCGCCAGCACCAGCACCAGCAGCACTCCACGCTGTCGCTGAGCGCCGGCGCCGCCAGCGCCACCGTGGTGCCCTCCAGCGGCGGCGGCACCGTCTTCAACATCGAACTGCTCAACCAGAGCAGCATGGACTATTCGCTGAACAGCAGTGGCGCAGGCGGCGGGGGCGCGGGCGGCGGCGACGACAGCCGTCAGCACGACGATGATGCGTATCCGCAGACGGTGACGGTGCACAAGAGCGGCGGCGGCGGCGGCGGCGGAAGCGGACGCAACAGCAGTGCGGCCAATACTTCGGGCGGCGGCGGCGGCGGCACCGGCGACGAGGACAAGCCGTTCGCATGCCGTCACTGCGGCAAGCACTATCGCTGGAAGTCGACGTTGCGTCGGCACGAGGTGGTCGAGTGCGGCGGCAAGGCGCCGTCGTACGGCTGCCCGTACTGTGACTACAAGGCGAAGCAACATGGGAATTTGGGCGTGCATGTGCGCAAGCATCATCCGAATCAGCCGCAGTTGGCGTCGCGCCGGGTGAATAAGAAGATGCGCCAGCAGATGGAGATGGAGGAGATGGAGGACATGGAGTGAAGGGTGGAGGAGATTAAGTTTCCTTTTTAATCATAGTTTTTGTTATCTTTTTTCGAAATTGTTTCACCTTTTTCCTTTTCGTGTTATTGCGCGCCAGCCCGTGCATATCATCACACATTTACACAGACACTTTTAGAAATTGTAAAGATATAGAATTATAGAATGCCGATTTTAATAGAAGGATGAGGAGGGGTTCGTCAATGTTATTTCTAGGGGGTGGATGGTTTGAAAATCTGTCTGATAGCCAAGTGGTAAGTATTTCGAACGGTAACGTGGTCCAATACTAATATGAGTTTCTCTTGTCTTTTCAGGTCGCCCAACTCGTCTCTGCATGACCACCAAACCCAACAAACGAAAGGAACAGACACTCGCACGCTTGTCATAGGGTATTTCCAATGTCTGTTGTGTTTCGTCCAGAGCTTGAGTTTGTGATGTCGGTATGTGTGTGTGTGGGTTTGTGCGCGTTTGGCCCCCGGAGCAACGGAACAAAATTAAAACGGCTGCTGTGTTTTGCGTACTCGTTGTTTTGTGTTCTGTTTGGCCGAGCGGTTGGCTGGCCAGCTGTTTGTTACATATTTCTGTACATTTTTCGCTTCTTTTTCATTCGTCATCATCACGCTATCCAATGCCAATAATCCCTTTACGCCTCTACGCCTGTGAACGCATCAACCCAACAATTAAACACAACTTACACACAGACACACTCACTCTATGCTCTGCTCTCTCTCTCGGTTTCCCAAAAGAAACCACCCCTCTTTTCGGCCTATCTTCTCTACGAAGCCCACCCGCTTGTTGGATGTTTTCTCTAACACAAGACAACACACAACTTACAAACCCCACCCCCGTTTCGTCGTGTCGTCGAGAGTCATTGTCATGTCGTTGTCATTGGCGCTCCAAAAGTGTGTGATACTTATTCGATTTGTTTCGTTTTTTTTCTGTTTTTTTTTTGGTTTTGCCTACAACCCGACCACCAACCAACCCATAAATATCCACAACCAACCCATCACCACCACCACCAATATCTGTCCGTTTGCACATCAACAACATCACGATGCAACGCACCACCACCCCCAAACCACCCAACCGCACGCACGCTCGTTCGCTCGCACAGCCGCCGAAGATCTCAGCATCACCAGCATCGCCGGCCTGACGTGGAACCAGTGGAACGCACGGCTCGCCATGCCGCTGCTGACGCAGCTGCGTGAGGGCCAACATCCGCTGGCCTATCCGACGGATTTGTCCATCGTGTCGTTGGCAGCCGCCGCGGCGGTGGCTCAGGCCCAGAAACCGAAGGCGACGACGACCACTGAAGTTGCACTGATGCGCCAGTCCCTGCCGACTACAGTGATCAAGACAGATGGTCTGAATCCGGATGCCACTCGCTCCGCGTCGGCCACAGCTTTGCAATCCCATCGGCGTTTCTCCGAACAGACTGCGGCCTACATTCCGTTCTATGGCTCTTCGAATGTGGTCGCGTACAGGGCAATCGGCAACGGCAGTGGCGGCGATCACTCGACGACATCTTCGACGATTGCGACACCTTCTGCGCAGCATGTTCCTTCAACGGTGGCCGCTGTAGCTGCAGCGCTATCGACAAATCCGACAGCCAACAACATCGCTGATCCAACTTTACTCGTCGGCGCCAGCAACAGCAGCCAGGGCCTGAACAACGTCAATTCGGGCTACGCCTGCCCCGAATGCGGACGCGTCTACAAGCTCAAGTCGTCGCTGCGCAACCACCTGAAGTGGGAGTGCGGCAAGGATCCGCAGTTCCAGTGTCCGTTCTGCGTGTACAAGGCGAAGCAGAAGATGCACATCGGCCGGCACATGGAGCGCATGCACAAGGAGAAGTTCCTGAAGATGGGCGGCGAGCAGCTGTTCGAGTACGGGCAGCATATGGTGCCGTCGCATCGGCTGCAGCAGCAGCAACAGCAACAGCAGTTGCGGCTTCAGTCGGCTTCAGGGCATGGCTTCGTCGTCGCCGCGGACGAGGAGCAAAGCAACGAGGATGGCTCGCTGGGCGGCGTGGCGTTGAACTTGAAAAACGAGTGAGTCAATCGAAGAGAAACAGTTTGAACGGACAAGACGGGTACTTTAGTTCGTTAGACAGAGAGAAAACGATCAACCATATTATATTACCACCACCATATTAATTTCCGAAAGTGTATTTACTCGACATAAGCCTTACAAAACGTTACCGTTTATACAAACTACCATGAACAACACCACGAACAACATAACATTATAGACACTACACCGGTATTACCTCAACAGTTGGTTTCAGACAGAGCCATGTCCAACATTCCATTACGCATATTACACGATATTCCTAGTTATGAACAAGTGCCTTCACACACGAACAAACAATTGTAAGATAACAGAGATATTTTTCTATGATTATTCCCCAATATCATGAGATAGCAGATGACATTCCTTGATACGATATTTATGCCATTTACACGTGCACAAACATGATACCAATCGTGATCGCCGAACGCTGGATGTTGAGCGAGATTTTTTATACATATTTATCGAGATTACTGTTAATACACAAATTACCAGCATTGCAATCATTGTTTCCTTAGTTTCTTATTATGACCATATATTTTGCAAACTTTCAGATGCTGCACTGGTTTGTATTGTGGATCGTTATCGCGGATGTGCAGTTGAATTAATATTATTTTCTTTTCTTCCTTCAGGCGGGAGCGGCCCAATCCGTTCGGCTGCGATCTTGAAGCGGCCAGATTGTGTATGGATGTGCGAGTGTGTGTGTGTGTGTGCGTGGGATGTGAATAAAACTACAAAGTGGGGCCAGAAATGTCTCGTTTCTTGTGTCGCGCACGTGTGTTTTGTCCTCGTTTTGTCCATCCACACAAAACACACATCCATACAACAATCAGTCACACAAACGCACTCCAAAAAATTAAACCCTGGCCGTGGCGGGTAGTCGATAGAGAAGTGTGCGAGTGTGCGCTAAACATTGTTTTATATGTGTGTGTGTCTTGTCGCTGTCCATTTTGGGGTAATGATCATGTGTGTTCGTTTTGTGTCTGTCCATTCTCGTTTTGTCCGTCAGCGGCGGTCAATCCAATCGCATCGCACCGCATCAGTGTTAACACATCAAAATGGCCATCATATGTCACCACAACCACCAACCACCAACATATCTCATCCAATCTTCATTGCCACCACCACCGCCAATCAGCGTGTGTGTGTGTGAAACACACGCCTCGCCACTTTACACTTCACACACATGAAAATATCAACTTTGATCAATCGTATCAGTCGTTTCGTCCTGATTGGAGTGTTGTGTTTCGTATCATTCTATATTCTTGTGCTCGTCCATATTCTTGATGTCCATGTTATACACTCAAACTACACTTTTGCTCGTCCACAATCTTGATGTCCATGTTATATTCACACACCTCACCGACCACCGACCGCGGCAATTACCGAATTACCGAACCGAACCGTTCGGCCAATTCTTGTCAAATTCGGTGGTCGTGTCTCTGTTGCGCGTGCACCCCAAAGCACCCCGTAAATCATCTCTCATCAATGCGATTCCAATGATACGCATTCCGACCAACAACCAACAAACAGAACTCGCATCTCACACACACTCGAACACTCGACACGATAATCCAACTATCGACCTTTCGAATGTGTCTCTATCTTTCCGTTTCTTCCTCTCTTTTCTCTTGCCCTCCCGCCCGCCTGCGCCTGCACAGAGGAACGGATGCGAGCGCTCGGTCTGCGCGCCATCCGCCACCACACGCTCAACGTGGGGCTGGCCAACAACAACAACAACAGCCACCACCACAACAGCAAGAACACCACCGCTTCCGTGTTGGTTGTGACCGTGGCGCCCGTTAACGAGGCCGTTGCCGGCGGCGGTGGCGCTGCTCAGTGCGATCTGCGGCTGCTCGAGCCGACAACTTGCCTGCGTGAGGGGGCGGACGGCGGTGGTGGCGCCACCGTCGCAGGTGACTCGCTGCTCACGCCGATCACGTCGCCGCCTCTTTCGGGCAGTGCGCCGACAAGCGATTCGGACACGGACAAGGCGGCCGCCACTCAGCAACACAGCCTGAAGGCCGAAGGTTCCGACCACCACACAAATGATCTCGAGCATGGATATGCCGCCAATGAGGAGGATGAGGACGAAGACGAAGACGATGAGGAAGACGAGGAGGTCGACGTCGAAGACGATCTGATGGACGAACTGATGGACGACGACGAACTGAACGCAGACATAGACGAGACGGACGTCGACGACGACGAAGACGAAGACGAATCGCTGGACGCCTTCGCCTCCTCGGAGGCGCAGCGCAGCAGCAGCAGCAACCACAGCAGCAGCAACAACAACAACAATAACAACAACACTGCCGGCGCTGCTGCTGCTGCTGCCACTGCGGGCGGCGGCAACGGCCTCGACGTGCCCATCGACATCGATGCCTTCGGTTTCGATTCGTCGCGTTTCTTCGACATCAAATCGCCGACGGCGGCGGCGTCCGCCGCGGACGCCGCACAGCAACAGCAGGCCGCCTCCGTCTGCCCGGACACGCCGCCGCCGTCGGCTAAGAAGCCGGCCGCCGCGCGGTCGGCCGCCGGTCTGGCC
>JANTBZ010118727.1:0-15952 GCA_024741255.1 Exechia fusca | reverse complement strand
GGTTAAGAGACCATATCATTCCACTAGAGTGAACTTAAACCATGTCCGTTTACTCAAATCGAATTCGAAATTTATACCAAATGATAAGGACTGTCGATTTAATTTTACGTCCTTGGCCTTAGATATTATATCTAGAAGGTTATCAATCATCGCTCGTTGAACATTGCGGATACTTTTAGACCAATAGCGCTTAAAGGCTATTCTTGAAAGGTCAAGACTTCCGTATCTTTTGGACTCATACCTCCACTATATCTCAAATTTTATAATCCATCGAATTTGCATCCGGTGAAATCGACAGCCATTGTTAGTTCAAATTGAATGTGAAATGAAATGTTAAACGTCAAATTAGCTTTATGCTACCAGGCTCCAGAAACACCAAAAGTCAGTGATTATCTGCAACCATTGCAGCCCATCGGATACAAGGCAGGCTTTGTAGATATGGCGGCCGATCTCTAACTCAGATTGTGGTCGGACCTTCTCTCTAACTTACTAATTAATCTGAGGTTTTGTCGCTGGTTGGACCGTGCAAAGTTTCACGCCCGAGAAGAGTTTGTTCAGAAACGCACCATTGACCAGTAACGAGCATCTCCATTGCTAAGGTAAAGGGCATACAAATAAAAAAATTGATGTTGTATTCAATTATAGACAGTCCTTAACATTTCGTATAAATGTCGAAACAACAAGTTTAAGCCTAGCCATTCTTCGATGCACCTATTCTGACGCAAGGTGTGGAACACAATTGAATAGAATAATGACATGAATAGTTGGGCGAACACGTTTTATGCTATTTCTAGGTGATCATACTATTATCACGTAAGGTTATAAATAAATTTACATCATTGATATGAAACCATCGACAGAAACAAACTACTTAAAAACAAATGTCTACTCCCCACGTCAGACGATAATGGTTGCTACTCTCTTGAACGCTCCAGCTCACCACACACGACATCGAGACGAAAATAATATCACACCACCACGTGCACCAGGCCAGCCAGAATCCCCCGCATTTCGATCGGCAGCCAGCCTAGCGACGCGCACATTACACAAAGTACTTGTTGTCTGGGTGTCGTTGTCGTCGTCGTCGTCGTCGGTAATGCCGTTGCACTTGCATTTTCACGCTTCGCTCCGAGACAAAACACGCGCACGCGCACACGTGTCTACGTACACAGACATGCGTCAGTGTCTCTTAGGCACAAAATAACAATCCCGCCGACGCGGTCGCGCACCACCAACACATTCGCATGCGCGCACTCAAACACGATGGAGACCCAGTCGCCCAGCCGCCAAACACACGCACGCACCGCGAAGCGCACGATGATCGATGTCTAGAATTCCACCAGACAAATAGTCGCGCACGCACGCACATACACACACACACACACGACACCACACATGCTAGCCGCAGCCAGTAAGATGCAACACACAACAACCTCCGCCTCGTACCAGCCGAACCGAGCCGCGACACGCGCTCTTGCACTGGTGCAAATATTTGTTTTGCATATTATTATGACTTACATAAATGTTGCCATTCTCACTCGCGTGCGACACTGCCGACACTGCTCTCTGACTCTGGCTGGCTGGCGACTCGCGACTCGCCAAGCTGAGCGCGTGCTCGACGCGACGATCGCGACGCGGTTCTCCTTTTGCGACGCTGTCGCCTTGCGCCCGTCTTGCGGCCCGCCGCCGTCCAAGCTCACGCGACGCGACGAGTGCACCGCACAAGCGCACAGTCACGATGTGTGTACGCGATGCACGCGCGCGCACGAGCTCACAAAACAACTCGCGACAGGTGTGAATTCCGACTGTATGTGTGGGGATCAGACGGTACGGCCAGCACCAGCACCAGTCTGCGTCATACGCCAAATGCTACATCTGCAACCCGCCGGTGTTTACTCTATAGTGGGTTCGACTGACTGACGCGAATGTGGAGGTCGAGCAGTTGATGTGGCGGATTGAATGTTGCCGGGTGGAATAACCAGTCAAATTTATGATATAGCCAAACGTGTGGAAGAAATAGGCACCGTGGTCGAAGATATGAGCGGTGGAAATTGTATGTATTTATAGGTATAGGATTGCTTGAAACTGTTTCCCAAACTTGCCCGGAACAATTGGTGTCCAAATGTTTTCGGTCTGAAGTCACAATGTCGACAAATCGGTATAATTGGTATCTTATTTTCACCTCGTTTCACCTTCATTATGTCTCTGGCGGCGCGATGTTAGAGTCGGGTCACTCTGCCCATGTGCGAGCAGACACCTAAATGTTGGCTTGACAGTTATCAATCTCTCAGTCTCTCAGTGCAGTTGAGCGCTGCTCTCCTTCTATTGAAAGCTGCCTAGTTGAGTGAAACTCATCCTGTTTTCGAATACAGCCGCCCAACACTCTCAAGTAGGGTACAATGGATGTAGAAGTTGATGATGATGTATTCCAATTTAGACCATTTTGACCACATTTAACGATTTACAAATTCAGCTAGTATATAAATTAATATTTAGAAGATACAAAAATGCTTTCGAGAATATGCGTAAATCCGAAGAGCATCAAAATCGGACTATTCATTATATTTGTTGTCGTTTTTAATTTAAGCGAGACTGATCTGACTGATCTTACAACGTGCAAATCTGATAAATTTGTATACCTTCCACACGTCCTTTAGACCAGCTGAAGTCTCATAATAATCCGCACAATCACCTGCGCGACGTCCCTAGTGAGTGTAATGTGTCGTATGTGCATCGTATCATTCACAAAAGAACGATCACGACACCTTCGCGGCCGTCGCCGTCGTACAATTCGCGACATTGCCACACGGCTGCAGTCGCAATCCCGCTGTCTGAAGGAAGATTATTATACTCATCGTCGTCGTCGTCGTCGTCGTCGTCGTCGTGCCATCGTGCAATTCCACGAGATTATAGTAAGTATTAGTAGCGCACGCGCGCGGCGAACGCTCACATGTGCAAATGTGCAATGTGCAATCGGCCGCACATGCGTACAGAGTGTGAGCAACGCCGTTCTATGGATCGCCAGATCGTGGGCAGACACCCTGTCTCGTCTATGAGAGTGTGCCTGTGTGTGTGTGTGTTTGCGATGTGCGATCGTGCGTGCTCGGTTGCACCGGGTGTCGCACCGTGCCCGCATCGGGCCCCGCAAGACGAATGCATTAGAGTTATTTATACATGATTCATGGGGTCCCTCTGCCCGGCGCACACACACACGCGCTCGCACACATGCGGAGGTGTCATTTAGGCTTGTCTCTCGGTGGCTCGCTTTGGCTCGGAGCGAGTGCTTCGAGTCCTCCTCACAGACAGACGCACGTATTATGTATGTACACGCGACGTTCCATCTGTGATGTTTGCCGGCGCAAATTGTTTCGCGTCTAGCCACCCACACTAATCTGCATAAATATTTGCATTTTGCGGGCGTCGCGCGCAGACACGGACGACGATTCCCTTGTCGTCTGCTGGTTGTGGAAACATGCGTGTTCGTGTGTGTGTGTGTGTGTGACAAATGCACGGCATCATCTTGAGCCGCGACGCTGCAGCAGCGTCTGCGCGCCTCCGAACGTCTGGTCGATGCACTTAAAAAGTGAGCAAATTATAAATTAGCAACGCGTCTTTGTGCGTGCGTCGTGTATGTGTGTGTGTGTGAGTGAGTGTGTGTCACGCGACTGCCGACGTCGGTATGCGTGCTAAAATGTGCATGCGAGCGTTTGTTGCGTACACTGTACACTTATTTGCACTCGTACACAGTCGCAAGTATTAGGCGTACAACCTTGCCAGTGCCGTTTTTGTATATCCGTCTATAGCGATCGTTCTGATTGACGTAAAATGATATACAAATTGGTGCTTAGGTATCTTTAAACATAATGGCATGAAAACATAGGTCCTTATCAGTTTGTATCGCAAACTTATGCTCAATTGAGCTTATCCGCGTTTGACTCTAATTTGCGTCATTTCCGGGAAGAAATGTTATTGTTCTTTGAATCTAATACCAGTAAAGCTGAGGTTCATAGATGCGCTACTTACTGCGATGCTGCTTTTAATGATTGTGATTCCGGAATCTTAGACCTTTAGGTCTTTCGAAGGGACCAGGGCAGTATAGTGTATAATGTTTCAATTACGGCTGAGGCCAACTGACATCAACACAGGGAATCGATATCGATCGAAATTGATGCTTTTGAGTCGATTACTGGAAGAAAAGCGACCACAATTGCATATAAGACACAATTAAGTCATTTTTCAGTATGACGATGCTCGACACCTTATCGCTAAAATGAGAAAAAAAATACATGGGCAAAATACATGGGAAGTTCGAAACTCGCCAGACTTGGCTTCATAAGATTACTACATGTATCGATCGATGGTCCTAGGCATCGCTGACGAGGACTTTCTTTTTCATGAAGAAGTGAACATTTCGACTGATTCAAAAGATGTCCCGCTGTAAGGTCACTGAATCCGGATCTACTAGGAAAATGGTATAAGTAGTATATAGCAATGGTCAGAATTTGTTATAAGAAATAGGTAGCATTTTCACCACAATTATATCCTAAAAGTTGAACAAAAACGTCACACGCCATGTTGTACACCTAATATCTGCGTGTGTGTGTGTGCGATGTCATTCGTGCACCGCACCGCAGAACACTTCAAATAACTGGCGTGTGTGTGTGTGTGTGCATGAGCGCCGCAACGCGCTGCAGAATTATGGGCCGAATTATAGATGGTGCGGAGGAGGTAGACTGACGGCGCATTAATACATCATGCACGAGAGCGTGCACCTCGGGCGCAATTACTCAAGTGAGCGTGCACCTCGCCTCGCGTGCCTTTGGATCGGTCTGCCAAAAATGCGAGCGGCTCCATGAGGTTTCACTGGTGCGTGCGTGGGGCTCTCTGTTGATGTGATGTGCCAGAGCGGCATGCGGCGGCCGAGCAGGCTTAAGTGAATATGTTAATGTTCGGTTTGAATAACTAATCTAATCTGACGCTAAGCATTCGCGAAATTAATTTCATAACGTGCGTGCACGAGTAATTCAAATATTGCTCCGCAATGTTTCGACGCAATGGTGCGACGTCGTTGCGGTGGGTCGTCGACGCTGCTTCAACACCAGTGCCTAAAGATGTTTTGACAGACAAGCTCGGTTACACTTTCATTAGTAAAATAATCAGATTCGCGCGCATATGATTTGGAAAATTGGCGTGTCAGCAGCGTTCCGCTGAGGGCGCCGCCTGGGAGGTCTCTTTGAGCGCATATTCATACATATGTATTTATTTGGTTCTTTGAGCACTCCCGACTCCCGACACTTGCGGGCCGAGTGTCCGGAGAACAGTTAGACGTAATCGTCGTGCCGCAGGTTAATCCTTTAAATGGTATAATCTCTACACGTGTGTGTGCATCCGTAATAGACACGTAAACGGTTCGACGATTACGCGCGCGCGGCGTTTCAGGAGCGTCGCAACATCGCACCATTTCTGGATGGTAAAATTTCGCTCCCGATTCGCTTCCGATCGTTTCGCACCGATACGCGCGAACTCACAGCCCGATCACACGCATGCGCACGCGTTCACATGCGAAGAGTGTGGAGGTTCACACATGCGGTGCCGCCGCCACCGTCGCCGTACATGCATGTGTGTGTAATGTCTTTGGAAATCATCGTCTTGAAAATTGTTTCTCACACTCGGTGGGGCCAATCAGAGGGAGCGGCGGCGGCGGCGGCGGAATCAACAACGGCGTCGGCGGCAGCTCGATCGAGATACACATCTATGCTCCGAACAGAATGTTTACCGTCTGCTACTACTCCTCTCTGTACGTATGTGTGTGTGTGTCTGTGTGTGAGCAAGTGCGCTGCTCGGACAATCAACCAAATAAGCCAATTCCGTAATAAAATAACACAAAACCTCCTCGGGAGCAGTTACTTAGACCCAATCGCCGCGCATCGACGTCACCGACACAAAAACCGAATATAATAAAGCTACTTACTGCCCGTGTGCAGCCCAAGTGCTTCTACCTACTCATCATCTTCTGCGCGCGCGCGCGCACATCACACATCATCGCGCGGCGGCCGCGGTGTCGTCGCTCAATGCGCTCGTCATTGTTGAACCGATCGCTTCCCATAAATACACTCACACATGGATTTACTCACACTCACACAATTTATCATCGAATCGGATCGATGCTTCGTTCGAGCATCGCTAGTCCTGCTGGTCTTCACACACTCACACACAGACACGCTCGCATCCACACATGTACCTACTACTATGTATATCACTACAATCAAGTCGAATGATTAACCATAAAGACGTGAGTGTGTGTTCGCTGCTGTTTCACGTCTGCTGCCGTCCACTTGCTCGCGCTCCCGCACAACAATTGGATCGATCGGGATTTTTTTAACGAGCAGACGAGCGCACACTGCATGTCTCCGGCATTTATTATTACTACATGGTTCACTAAGTCCCGGGGAAATCGGTGTTATGGTGCCACCACTCTCAAGTAGATAACATTTTCCGGAAGTGCAATCTTTTATAGGAGGAATACAACATTGTCATTACATAGTAGTTTGAAAGTTATGCCGTTTATTGTAACACGCGGTTCATCAAATTCGGGTTATTGGAGAAGAGGAAATTTAGTTTCTTGAAAACCAAAATCTGAAATCCCCATCTGAAAACCAAAATTGTGTTTGTTTTCCAAAAATCCGTACCTGCCATTTGGACACCGAAGAAGATGCGTGCAGTCGACGCCTGAATGTGTTGGTTTCTGACAAAAACATCAATAACTCCACCAAATCGTTTAGGAAACAGTAAACTTTGGCAGTTAAAGATTCCTGATTCCCTAAAGATAAGAAAACAATGTTTAGACATATCGTGCATGCGATTTTTCGAATACGTGAGCATTTTGCGGAGGGGGAGCCGGGATTACGCAAAAACAGACAATTGTCAAAATCAATAAAATGTCGATAATTCAATCATTGACCTATGGATTGTGGTCTCATTTACGTTTTCATTCGTATTCTGCCCTCAGTGACTATTAACATTTTCCTAATTCAAAATGGAGTCTACAGGGAAAGAATGAGGCAGATGAAAACGCGAAAAATGGGGATTTTGGAAGGGTTAGCGCTAAATATTTCAGGATCGCTGGATTTTGCCTATCGGCCTATAATAAGACTATGTAGAGGAACCTAGAAAGTTCTCATCAACAAGTTTGTGTTTTCATCACATTTCCCGGGACTTAGTGAACCATGTAGTAATTACGGTCGCAGAGATACAATTGTGGGCCAATCATAAACTGGGAGTTTATGCCGATGGGGGAATTGCATCGTCGGTGTTGTGAAGGTGCTTTCGTGCAACAGGTTGCACGCGTAAAAATCGAATGTTACCAATGGTCTCCGATGATGTGTAATTTTTCTCTCGATCGCGTCAAGTCTAATGGCATCATTCCGAGCGCGAGAGAATCATGCGATTCTATATTTTAGTAGCTATCGTAAATATGCAATAGTTATGAGTACACCTTTTTTGCAAATGCTAGTTGCATCCGGTTGTTTGGTGTTATGTGAGCAGAATAATCAAGTCATTATACTAATATTATGTTGTAGGTTGTCTTATTAAGTTGTCGAAGATATTACACATGTCTAATACATACAATCCAAAGAGCTATGCAACACAATTTAAATTCACAATGTCGGAAAGAACTAAAGATGTTATGCCGATGATCGCAATCTTTTGGGTTCAATTCCGAGCATAGTGAGCTATCAATGCACAGTACATCCTAAAGTATTTTGCCATGTTCCGCAACACATAATTCATATACGATCTGAACACGGAATTTATGCGAACTGCTATTATACGTTTCAATGCGAAGTGCACGGTCTCGCTGCGTCATCATCATCTCATCACTATCATCGCACAATCACAATAATCTCAATGCCACACACACAGGCGCGGGAGACGACGCCAATAAATATGTTTATATGGCTTAATCGGACACAGCGCCGACGCCGGCGCACGTGAACGTAATTGTACACAGCGTAATGTGTAATGTGTAACAGATACTACGCACTACGCGATCGTTCATTCTCTAGTGTGTAAGTGTACAGTATGTGCGAACAATCGTGAAAATGGGAAAATATGTAATTGCCTTGTACACGTTTCGCGCGCGCTCCAACGCTGCGCAGTGTGTAAGGTTATTTATGTGACCTTTTACACCTGCATGGTGAACATACGTACGGCACACGCACAAACTCATTTG
Source organism: Exechia fusca (assembly GCA_024741255.1). NCBI lineage: Eukaryota > Metazoa > Arthropoda > Insecta > Diptera > Mycetophilidae > Exechia > Exechia fusca. Next base: position 7,719 of record JANTBZ010118727.1, on the reverse strand, counting down.
TAATGCAATATTCAGCCGAGAGAGACGCGCGTGTTGATCCGCCACCGCCAACGACGTCGCTGACTGCGCCTCAACACATCCACCACCATCACCACCGCCGTCGAGATAATTCTGTCTTGAAATTCAATAAAATGCTTATTACGTGTTGGCGAATATGCGCACACGATGAACCGCATCAGACCCCGGGCAGCGTGAGCGTGTGCATCTTACTTCGTATAGCATATAGTACTACCTTGAACATCGGCACACATAGAGGTGGCACGCCTTAGCTTCGTATCCGTAGCGAAAGATTGTTTGTTCTTGGAAATAATCGATATTCATCACTTTGTGTCGGTGTAGGGTTTATTAGGTACGTCAAATTCAAATGGCTACTTGATCGAATTTTTGTCCATCATTAGCTACACATGTACTCTAGCTTTCTGTGAATTTATGGATCCCACTGAGAAGTCCTTGACCTCCAAAATGAAAACCATACATCGACCCAATAAGTGTCCAATTGGTCAGAAAGCCAAGTCTGATGATTACATCTGCGAAAATAGAGGGCCCTGCTGACCGGAGGAATCGTTTTATTGACCACTTTTTACTGGTATGTTGTGAAACTGACCATAGTATAGATGCAAGTTATATTGATAACTCGAACTTGACTCGAGCCACATCGATCAGCTGTACAAATCATACAGAGCTATGTTGTATGTTCCGTCTTTATCGGCGCAACAAGCTCATATGTATGCGCGCGAATTCGATATGTGTGCGTGTGTGTGCTTGTGTGCAAAATAGTTATGCTCGTCTCTGCTGCACAGCGACGGCAGTGAACTCCGCCTGCTTCTATGCAGATATGTATGATTGATTTGTTAATTGAATTTGCGAATGCACGAACGCTGGAATCTCCGCCGCATGCTGCTGATGGGGCGATGATCTGTTCCAGTCCATTATCGTGTACCTACATGTGTGTGGTGTGGCTTGTGGCACGCGATGCATGACGGATTGTTCGGTCTGACTGGCTGGACGCAGGTGTTGGGGATTATTGTGCTAACGCTCGAAGGACACAGACAGTCTCCGTCGACTGGAGATTGACTTCTGTGACTCATGCAGCTGTGCTGTGCTGAGTATATGTCGTATGACGTGCAACCAGACAATCGAGCACCCGTTCAATTTGTTCAAATTGCCACCCTCGTCGTCGCCGTCGTCATTGGCACCAATCTGTGCCAGATACACTCTCGGGCTCAGTCGCTGTGTCGCCGAATTGTCGCCAATAAATTTCAATTAAATTTCGAATATACAAACACTCTCCGACAACGACGACGACGACGACAGACCTCAGCGACCGCCTGCACACACACAAGAGCGCACATACGAGCTCGTATCCAAACACTCACAAGAGACCGCCGCCTAAGCTTACAGCAACACTATACAAAACATGTTCGGCGAACGGCGCGTGCGGAATTATTATAATTGATGATTTATGCAAATCGTTAACACTGCACGGATACCCCCTTGTACACCAACACACACACACACACATATGCGCCACAATGGCATGCGAGCTGCTTGCGTGACGTATGGCGACGCAAACAGCGACACTTAAAATATAGTTAACCGTCGCCGGTCGTGCTGGTCATCGGATCCAGCGAGCCAGCCATGGGAACTTTTTATTCATCCAAATGGCCCAAACGATTGCTCCCGCTCATCGCGCGCGTATTAATTAGATGAACCAGCGCGTGGTCGAAGCCCGCAAAGATGCACTGGAATTAATAGTGCGCGCCCCGTTCGGCGATTTCGTGCTGTGCGCGGATGGCTGCCGGTGGTGAAGCCCAAATTGTGTGAGCGTGCATACTTCAGTGGGATACTGAGGTGCGCATGGTAGTGGTGATCATCATTATAATTATTGAACCGTGCGTTGTGGCTACCCGCAAAAGGCCTGATGGTGTCACGCAGCACGCGGCGATGGGGCCGCATAATTTGTGCGTGCGTGCTTTTGGGGGTCCGCGAACGAATTGTTCTACCGTGCGTGCGTGCGTGTGGCGCTTGCGCGCGCGTTTTTGGGCAGGCACGAAATCAACAAATACACACGCACTCACACATACTACAAACGAGAAGATAATCTGCTTCCTGCTGTGCTGGTTCGGGTCGCGCCATAAACCAACCGACGCATGCAACAGTGCATAAGCGATCAGCATAAGCCATATCGTCGTTGATCCTGACGCCACGATAAGCGGCGATTTTGTGCGCGCACGCACTCTCTCTCGCTGACAAGGGACAAGTATGGAGTTGATGGAAGCAATCAAAGAGTGCCACTTAAGGTATATACAAGATGCAAAATAGAGACATAACTGTGACAGGATTCTTGTAAATGAGACTTGTGGCGGATGTTATGAGCAGTCCAATAGTTAGTAACAAAAACATAATAACAGGAAACCAAGAACGTGCAATGAGTAATAGGTATGCACAAAAAAAATTGTTTTCGAATAGCAGAGTGAAAAAAAACACTAATCACTCTGCCCTTGTGCGAGCAAACACCTGAATGTTGGCTTGGCAGTTATCACTCTTTCAGTGAAGTTGAGTGCTGATCTCGTTCTAGTAAAAACTTCCTGTTTGAATGAAACGTCCTATTGATATACTGGTGCCTATCAACAGTAAAAAACAATTATAAGTTCCGTATTTCAATTTCAGCCGACATCTTCAACTGTCTACAAATTTTTAAAGAGAGCTATCATGACGAAACTGCCATAAATTTGTTCAATCGTACGGTCCCTCTCTACAATACTGCAGTAAAATCCTTAGTAAATTTGTGAATTTTGTGACGTGAGTAATTGAGGATTTAGTTTGGGTGCATTTTGTCATGATGACTCTCTCTCTCAAAAGTTGTAGCCATTGATAATGCAATACTTTGATACTCTCATACATCATTTGTGTTTTGTTTCTACCCTGAAAGGATTTTTTTTAAATTGCTTTCATCAACTCCGTACTCTCCCCGTGTGAGTATTTGTGTATGTGTGTCTGATTGCGCAATCGCCATCGCCGCATCGCCAGCGCTGATCAATGCGAGTGCGCGTTGATGAACACGAGCGTGTGTGTTTTCTCGTACTTGAGGTGTGCGTATAGAACGCCCATTTCAGCGGACACGTTAACAGGTGTTGCTTTGTGCTGTGGTGCATCTGTGGCTTATGGGGTTTACGCATTGCAGGCGTGCGTTCGAACAGGATTGGATCGTTTCGCGCAAATCAAACACACACTCACACATTGTTCGCGTGCGCTTTCTCACACTGCGCATGCGTGCGTGTGCCACTTGTTTGGGCGCCTGGCGTGCGCCTAGAGGAAGAACTGCGTCAATATTTTGAATATTTCAGAATTACCGCTGCTTGCCGCCGCCGGTACCGGTTCGAAAGCTGTGGATAATATAAATATGCGATTGCACGACCGAGGGCAGATTTAGTGTGTGTCCAACGATCATTCTGAAGTCACGCGCGTTTGTGCGCATGAGAACGGAACACGTTTGCAATCAAATACAGCTGAATGCATGCTCATTGCATCTGCTTGGTCAGAGCGAGTAATCAGAGAAATGCCCAAGTGTCTTGATAGTTCAATGTGTGTGCGTACGTGAACCAGCGACACTCCCATGGATTGTGTGCGGAAACTGTCCCAGAACGAAGGATATGAGCGAATTTATTGATGAATGCAAAATCGATTGTTTTTTCTACTCGATTGCTGCAATGCACAAACACTTGTTGCACGCAACGATCGCGAGCAGCGTGCCTGGGAAATTACTTGGATTTATGCGAATGACTTTTATCATGGACTAGATAGAATTAATCACACACTCACGCAGACGACGGGATCGACGACGGGGGATTGTTGGGAAATGGACATATTCAAGATAAACTTCAGTGGGGCGGATGCACATAACTATGTTGCAGTTATCGCATTAATGTATCATATGCATACGCGATGTGCAAGCGACTGATTTTCAAACCCGCACACTTTCAGGTCGAACATGAAATATTGCTGGTTGCTCGATTGCGTGGGCAAATGCTTGTGGTAGCTAAAGCAGTCGACCAACTGACCACATGATTCGAACTGCGACATTTGTCCAATGTGGTTGACAAAGTGATATTACACCTTCGTGTAATGTTGTATATGTTTACCTACCATATTTTACGACGCTTCGTTGTGCAGTGTTACTCTGTACTCGCCCATACTTACCTAAGAACATCAGAGAGAAACGTATTCACATTTGCACTAATGTTGCATGTTCTGTTTAGATTAACGAATGTCGGTTGTCCGTTTCAACGTTCAATGCAATACGACTGGTGAATCGGATGCCTGCAGTAGAATCGCAATCAACAGACAATAATATATTCACAAATTGATCACAGGTATTTTGATGACGGCACAAGTTTGCCAACAAGGCTAAGATGTGCATCTACAAAGCCAGATCAAAGTGAGAGGAAATTTGAATTGGATAAAAAGAAAAATCCAGCTTGGCGCAGTTCATAAACACGAGTCATTTGGTATCGTCGTATGTTCTCGAAACTTGCTGCGACTCCGCATTACTTATACGCACACCCATACTACATATTTAGATATAAGCGCTGACTCGCTGCGAAGCGCTGCCCAGAACGGCTCCCCGTATACGGACCTCGCTTTAGTGTCCACTGACATGACAAGTTGGTCGGCGCGATCATCCCGGTTTTGACGCGGATCCTTCATGGTATCCGTCATAACATGAGCGGGGCGTGAGCGTACGTGCATCGTGCAATGTGCAATCAATCTTAGCGACGGGCCTACGCAAGAGACGCACGCACACACGCACACGTACGCGGAAAATGGATACGATGTGATGTGTGTGTGCGTGGTGTGCACTGCTCAGGCGTCGGGCTCGTGTGAGCACGCCATTCGATCATAAACAAATACGCCGGCCAAGCAGCAACTCCGGCCGATTATTAATTAGCCGAGAATTGCTCAGTGCACAGTGCGCAGCACAGAAACAACGCGTGACGGGATAATCGTGAGCGTGTGGTGTGTCTTAACACGTGTGCGCGTGTACGTTTGTGTATGCGTGTACGTTCGCTCGTGCCAGCGAATCTCAATAAACGTCAACTCAAGTGCGCCATAAATCATTTTATTAGTGCGGTCGTTCGACTGTTCATACGCGAAAGGAACGTCAACTACATAATACATATATATATTACAGCAAGAGCTATGCATGTAAACTCCACCATAAACTGAAAGCGTGCTACACATTGAAAATCGGTGTACCAGAGTAAATCAAATGCATATTTTATGTTTTTTTGTTTAAAATCACTGTCTCCATCTAATCTGACATCCAGCATAAGATAATTGTCACAAATTATCGCGCAGATTGCACTGAAACAATGTTGCTGAAGCATAATAATAACATTACATTATTTCTCACAGTTAATTCGGCGCAGATTGGCAGCGCACTCTCGCGTGCAATATAGTGAAATCATATGTGCACATTCTCAATTACATTTATTACTATTTTACCCAATTATTCTGCATGCTAATTGCGGTGGACGCAGCAACGTGCAGCGCATGCGTAAATTAACGCATTTCGCTTGTGCGTGGAACGCCGTCAAGAGAGCACTCATACACACACATGTGATAAGGTCGAGCGGTGATGTCGTTGGCGTCTGTCTCTCACAGTCGTCGTCGTCTTTCGTGGTTGTCGTTGGCGGGCGTCGGAGTCGCGACGCTCCGCTCCGCATGCGACATATGCTCACGCGAAACTCCATTCGTAACGTGTCATAAATCTCGAAATGAAGTCATCAAACACGCTTCACTCGATCCGACATTTATCCCAGCCGACGACGCGAGTACACCACGCATTCGGGCGCGCACTTGCTCACCACTCCAAGCGCGAATTCTCGGTAAGGCGGTTGGATATTTTCATAAAATTGCACCGTCCGCACGCACCATTGCCTGGCGCATAAATCTAATCACTGTACATGCGTTCGCATACGACGTTACATATGCGCACATATGGCACACTGTCGGTTTTCCGTGTCTACGCGTGCCTACGAAGACGAAATTCATGTCGTGCGTTGGCTTGCTCATCATTATCAGGAGGCCCGCTGCTGCTGCTAATTACACGAATCAAATGGGAATTCCTGGGCAGCGCGCGCGCTCGTCGATTGTGTAGGCTGCGCCTCCGTGTGCATAATTGTAGTCGCTCTAAAATACGTTTCCAGTGTGTGCAGTATGACGCATAGTCGTGAACACAGAATCGCTCGCGTTAGCTCGTCATCGCCATCATCTGTGATGAAGTGCCGATACGACTTTGAGTTTAGTGTACTTTCGGTCGGCCGTCCGACCATTGTCAACAAGCCGAAAGAAAATTGCCTAACGACGCGCTCCGACGCGCACGGCACTAACCCGAAATGTACGTGTGCGTGCGTGAGCACGCCGTAACATGCGACACGCATGCGCACGACAGCGCACCGTCGAATCGGTTGTTGATTTTACTCCGGCCGTCGTCCGCCGTCGTGCGCATTCAAATGCGTTCGACGCAACCGGCGTCGGTATCTTCGTCGTCGTCGTCGTGTTTTCTGTTTGCGATGGCGGTTGCGTTTGTAGACTCGTCGTCCCGTATGTGACATAATGTGCAGCTGTTGTTCAATTCAATTGTCACTGCAATTAAATGAATTCTCTCTGCTGGTATGCTCGCCCCGAAAACCCACTCGAACGGACCCTGCGCACGAAATGAGACACGAATGCGTAAAGCTCCTGTAGTGCCTATAGTACTAGTATGTGAGTGTGCGTGTCTGTGCACTTGTTTTCTAGCGTGGAACTCAATTTATGTGGCGTGTACTTCGCAAGCACTAAGTGCTCTGGCGCACAAGCGGTGTGGTGTGCGATCATTTGGTGCAGCAGCAGCGACGAACACCAACGCCAACACCAAGATGCGACCGCAAAGCGTTGTCGTTGTGTAGAGTAGAAAGGAGTGATATGGTATGGTTTGATGGGTGTATATTGCTGTTTAAAGCTTGTTTTTCTGCGACGCATAACATAACATATGGAATTCATTTTATCTAAACCGGGATTGATGGCTTCCACATCAACATGTTTCACAACGCAAAAACAAACAAATGTGGAATTATTTTCTTCTACTACATGGGCTTATTAGTCTTGAGACTACCTATGATGGAACAATATTTCTGATGAAGACAAAACTAATTATCGATACTAGTCATTTTTAGCCAGCCATAAATAATCTTATTACCGAACTGTCATTATTTTGTCAGCAATTGAATTTATTGTAACACGCATATCGACATATCCTAACATATGGAGAAGAAGGTATTTAAATTCTTTATAAATCACTGTTTTCTGATAATTAGGAGGGCCGCTGGAGCCAAAACATGTAAATGAAATGAAATATTTATATGGGGCCGAAATAATATTTTGTGATGTTTGTAAACTATTCTGTCCTAAATTTTGCAGTTCCTGGCGAAAACAACAATAAGTACACGGAATAATTTCGGTTTTCGGAAAGCATGACACCTGGAGATATCGTGCATTAATTTTGGGCATGCGAGATCTCTTTGCGAAGAGGATGCCGGAAAAATCGACCTAATCGATCAAATAGCCATAATTGATGAATTGGGCTATACATTGTGGACTCATCTATGGATTTATAAGTTTATGCGTTTTGGGCACTCAGCGACTATTCATTATTTCCAAAACTAAAATGGTAGCTCC
>JANTBZ010118616.1:0-15953 GCA_024741255.1 Exechia fusca | reverse complement strand
CATTACCGACGTACACGAATCGCTATAATTCGTTACAAATTAGTTTAGATCTGTACATCTCCACTCGAAGAAGTCACTACGGAGCCGACTAGATATTTGAAAAGCCAATGGTTGAATTGAAGTTTATCATTTTAAATTCGGTTATTATTCGTTCTATTGAAGGAGTTACGCTACCAAACGTTTGTCCGGGTTATTTCTGGTCTCCATGGATATTATTTGGAATTATATTCGAAGTCTCGTTTAGTCAGATGAGCTAGGTATTTTCCAGTATTACCGTCCACCAATAGGACGGCACTGGCCGCCGTCGTCGCCGCCATCGTTGACGCTGATCGCTCACCAACTCGCCAACCAAGCGACAGCGTTCGCGCGGGCGCGATTAACTTTAGCGTTCGCTGTGTGTGTGTGAGCGGTGCTGCTCGGCGCTGATCGCCTCGGTTGCGCGACTCGGTTGGCCAACGCAAGTGTGTGTGTGTTGTTTGCGTGTGCCCGATCGCCGCACACAGCAAGCGCTCGCACACACACACACATACACCGACACACCGACACACCGACACACACACAATTATTTCGATGTCGCTTGTGTGCTGAGCCGGCATGCGCATGATTGCGCGCTTTTTTGTTGACCGCTGCCGAGCGCTGTTGCTGAGGCCACCAGCCAGCCAGCCAGTCAGCTCGAGCGCTTGTCATGTTTTTGTAGGTTGCAAGATCGTATGTGTGCGCGCGCCTCAAAGCCTCACATCATCACACGCGCAGTGAGTGGTTGGTTGCTCGGCAGCAGCAGCACACTCAGCAGCCACTTCTGCTGCGGTCAGATGGGAAATAACACAACACAGCGAGTGCGCGCGATCGCTCGATCGCTCGCTCGCGCACATTTGCACACATGCGCACACACACACTTTTTGTGTACCCATTCGACGACGACCGACGACGACGAATGGTTTATGTGACGCGCACGCGCACGCGCGATGCGATGACGTTATGTTTGTCGCCGCTGTATTATTATTATTGCCCGACGTTCGACGTTCGTCGTACATGTGCGACCTTATTCTGCGCTGTGAATATGAATATCAATATGTTACGCGCCGACGACTGTGGCTGTGAGAGCTGCGAGAGCTGCGCGAGAGATTCCGTTTTCGCACACAGTGGTTTGGCACAGTGCGAACTACTGCGATTGGAATGTTTAAAACATTCATAGTAAAGCCTTTCGGCCTGAAGATCAATATAGCAAAGACAAAGCTTTTGCGGTTGAACACAGGAACTAACGATAGCCTATTAGAACGATCGGAGGCCAATCAACAGACGAAGTAGAGAGCTTCTGATACTTGGGATGTATGATAGATATGCATGGGGGCGACAGTATGTGGTCAGAGAACCGGATAAAAAGGCACGACAAGCTTATGGAATCGAATGCTGAACGGACTGTTGAGATTAGCTCACCTGACGAGTAACCTTAAGATGCCTTTCTTTCGGTCCGGTTCGTCCTACTTTCGTCCTAAACTTGGAAGACAACAGAGTCGCTGACGCAAAAACTGCCCCAGGCGGATCCTGCGAATTCGCTGCTTCAGTAGGATCAGTAAGGACGAGCTATGGTGCATCGCCGACATGGAAAGTGTGTTGATCTTCCTGAGAAAGTGGGTGTAGATCCGGCAATACCTTACAGAGATGCAGCCTCGGAATGGAACCCGCGAAATGTTGGACAAAAGGAAGCGGTCAATAGAGGCAGACAATAAGACCTGGAGGCAAAAATAAATGGCTGCAAGTGAAGAAGCTGGCCCGAGACGGTGAGAAGTTCCGATCGTTTGTTGCTGCACTATGTGCCAAGCAGGCATAAGTTGCTGAGTAAGTAAGTTTTGCTATTTCCATCCATAAGGCTTACTCGACTTTACACTTGATAGTAGTGCATCTCTAGTGGGAAAGTGGGCTTTGCCCCCCAAGCCTGATTGCTCCTAGGGACAATGTACTCATCTATTTGTGGGCAATATGTGTGTGAGCAGTGGGCACACAAATGAAAGAAGAGTTAATTCGTCACTTGAAATAGGGTTTTCAGGGGTTTCGCGGAGGACGCGTCGGACGACACAGAAGAATCGAATAAGTGTCCGTATGAAAAACCTTGAACAAATCTTCGGCCTTACGGGCCACGCAGTCCAATTTTTCAGATACCATCAAGTGCCCCCTTTAACCGGTTTAGTTATTATTCCGCATGTCCGTAAAACAGTATAATTTTATTGGTATTTGTTAACACGTTTTGCAAAATTCATCTTTGTGTCGGCAGCACCCAAAGAGACTAAATTTGTCACTTTAAATTAAGATATTGGGAGATTCACGTCGGACACGTAGGTCGTCTATGAAGGAGAGTATCGATGTCCGCATGAAAAACCTAAAAAAACCTAGGCCAGGATTACAGATACTATTAGTAAATCTATAAGTGTGTCCTTCGCCCCCTATTTGCGGTTGAGATATCATTCCGCATGTCCGAAATAACATTAAAATGAAGGTTTTTCGTAAAAACGGTTTGAAAAATCGGAAAGCTAGAATCATATACATTAATAGTTGTTCCTTGAACTCCGTATTTGGTTTCTCATATTATCTCAAGCAGTCTTGAAGTTGTGTTGTGTAAGTGGCAATTTTATGTTATGTGAAGTTTGACTGACCGACTGTCCCCCAAGAATGAAATCCTGGCTACGGGCCTGCAAAGATCAGAGTAAAAAAAACACTGTTCACTTTTCCCGTGTGATAGCAAACGTGAATGTTTGCATCACAGTTATAAGTTATGAGCGCTGCTCTCGTTCTAGTAAAAGCTGCTTGGTTGATAAACTGGAGCCTATCAATAGTAAATAAATGTACCTGGGAAATCTTCACATTTCAAATACAGCAGCCCAACAACTCCTTAATGGAGTACAAAGTACGATGACTGTATTTAAATTTGGCTCGAACGCGGATATGTTCAATCGAGAATAAGTTCGTGATGCAAACTGATAAGGACCTCTATGGTTTGATGTCATTAGCAAGGCCCGGAAGTTGAGGGAAAATCCCTTTTATTTCCTGTTCATCCCACAGAACATTTGTAAACACGATTATGGTTTTCCTTGCAATTATCGCCCCTAAGCACATTATTGGTTTGAATAATACTGTTTCGCATTACCTGTTTTGTATATTTCCAGGGAAATTAGCAACAAATATTTCGAGATTTTCTTTTCTACGAACTTATAAGCGATTTAATTTTTTAAAATTCAACTTTCACCAATATGAAAACTTGCTGATTTTTAAAGGGTCTAAAAATAGTGGGAATAAGGAAGAAAGGCGAAAAAAGAGAATATATTGGATTGAGCATATTTTTGCCATATATTCAAGGTTTGATTTAATATAGTTATCGTCGTCCGATTTCAGTAAACTATACAAAAACTATTGTAATCGTTCAGTAACAGGTTCAAACTACGCGTTTAGTTCAGGGGACACCCCAATCTTGATCACGCGGATTCTGGCAGAGCGTCAAATATGATCGTGATTTTTCGAAATGTCAATTGCTCATAACTCCGTTTATGGTCGATCCCCGATTTTAATATAGTGATTGTCATTAGTTAGTTACAAAATGTTATCTGTTAAGGATTGTGCCCGCAGCTCGAAAGAGCACTCATATACACATTGCCTCGTTGCTCCGTGTATATAAGCAAGTGCTCTGCTTATATACACGGAGCAACGGGAATCGCAAGCGGCTCGTCGCGCTGACGAGCCGATCACACAGATTAGAATAAATTAAACCACCAGACGGCACAGATCGTCTTTTTAGTGCCAGTATACAGTCCACTTTTTCTTCGGATGTGCGTTAGCGCAACGCACATCCATGGCCGGAATATCCGGCCCCATCCCGTACAGATACCGACAAATGTGGCAACCCGGCAATCTACGCATCAAACTTGCTGGGTGAGTGAGTGCCCCAAAACGACGGTGATTCCAGGAAATGAATAACGAACACATTAAACCGAAAGCTCATACTCACTTTGCCACAATCTCATCCGCATTCCCCCGCATGAACGCCGCCTCCTCCGCCTGCTTCACCGACTGCTGCTTCAGCGCCACCTCATTAATCCGCTCGTACTCCTGCAGCGTCATAAACCCCTCCTTCGGCTCCTCCCACACCGTCTCATTGGACTTCACATTCCAATAGTACGTATGACCCTCCTCACTCTTCGCCTCGCACCACATCGAGTTCTCCGGCGGTGGCGGCTCCCGCTCATCCGCCTTCCTATCATCCTCTGGCACCCGGATACCGCGACGACGCTGCCGCTCCCGCCGCTCGCGCTCCTCTTCGGCCAGAAACTCAGCCGGTGGCATCAGCGGATCGACGGCTCGCTTCGAGAAGGCAGCGGGACCGGGAGCGGCCACCCTGTTGCCACGTTGGGCGGCAGCGGTGTCTCCAGAGGCGGAAGCATCGAAATGCGGACCAATTCCGGATGAGCTGGACGCGCTTGCCGCTGCAGCAGCCGCTGCGGAAGCCGCGGAATCGCCACCGGCAGAAGCACTTCCGCCTCCTCCGCCACCGCCAACAAAGGCAGCAATCGCTCGCGATGTCATGTCGGCTCCGCTGGCAATGTCCGCCTCGTAGGCCCGCGCCGCGGCGTCCTCCATCTGGCGCATCTGCTGGTCGACCTTCTGCTGGGAGCGCTCATCTTTGGCCGATTGGCGACTGATGTCCTCCAGCCGCTTGGCGACGTTCTCTTTGTGCCGCTTGCCGCCCTCGTGGAATTGGATGCTCTGTGGGGGGTTGGGTGGAAAGTGGGTGGTGATGGGTGGGTGGAAAGAGGGTGGTGATGATGTGGTTATTGATGGTGTTTGACTTTATACAATACACACAACTTACGGGCTTGTTATCGGCGATGTAGCACTTGCAGAAATCGCAGTACTTGCGATCGTTGGATACCCAATATTCAGACCTGCGAACGAGACATACACAGACAATGTTGCGCGGCACGCGTCGAGTGAGAAACAATGAGACCACGCGCGACCGCACGACGACCAAGACCAAGGTTGTGACCTCTAAACAGTGTGTGTATGTGGTTCTTTATTAGTCGAATGGGTGTGCAGAGATTGGTTTGAGTTTTGTTGGCAAGATTTCCATGGGCAAAATATTGGTGGTGACTGTGTATCGTGTACATAAAATGTGTGGTATATCATGGGTGAATGCACACTGAACACACAACACGCGACACACACGTGATCTAATCTATATAGTATGCATCCCACTTAGAATATATCAAGTTGAATTTCGTGGTGTGCTGCTCTACTATGTTGAATTGGTATTGTCGGTGTACATAAATATATATTTGATTTGTTATTACAGGAATGATGATGTATCAAATTGACATGTCTGTGCGATTTTGTTGGTTTACGTATAATATATGTAACTGGTGTATATTTAACTGTTAAAAATGGAGCGACGAATCTAGCTATAATGCAGTAACAATTGTTTGGTAATTTTCAGGGTACATTCGAGCGAATTATTTGTATCAATTAGGGTGCAATTGAATGGTTTATCAATTGACTGATATAACAAACAGCTATCTTATTTGTAAATATATTAGTAGTTGGTCTGAGGATCAAAACGCAACACACACAAACACACAGATCGGATAGTATCGATATTGATTTAGATCTATATTCGAGTAGAGACGAACACGCAAGAGGTCCTTGCACAACATTAAATTAACTCTAGAAACAGATTGATTCTGACGTGATTTTACATAGATTTTTACTAACGATAAATAGAGCTATAGTCAAGGAGCAAGTACAGAGGAAAAATGGAAAAAACGACACAACATCGTGTCGTGGAGAGCGCGTAGAAGTTTCGTCAAACCGAAAAGCGCAGGTTCGCCGGAATAATGTCAAACAAAATGAATGTTGGTAGTGCGATAACAATATTGAATCGGTGTGTGAGAGTTAGATTTTCTATAGTAGTTTCGTGTATGTGTGTTGCTTGGTTGCTTTATTCTCTGTGTGTTTGATTGGGCCCATCATTTCGAATTTGTTGTTCACTGGTATCACACACGCGTCTAAATCTATATGCGTTTTGCTCGTTCGCATCGTACAATATGTTAATCCGTTAAACTCTATCAGTCTGTGTTTGATTTGGTGTATCGGTTTTGCATCTCTTTGGTGGTGATGGTGGTGGTGGTGGTTGTGATTATACATATACTATTTGTCGGTTGGTGCGCAATATCTTGTCTTTGGAATACACACAGAAGTAAAGCGCGAGAGGGGAGCAGGGAAATGGATTTGGTTTTGGTCGGTATTTGACTTGATTCACACACACACATCCCTTCATTTCTTCGTCAACTCGATCAGCATCGGATAGTGGATATCCTCATCGTACGTCCCCGCCTGCTTCTCCACCAGCTCCAAGTGCCTTTGCCAGATCCTCTCGCTATACCTCGCTCGCACCTCGCACTCAAATCCCCTCTCCCTCGCCAACCGCACAAAATCCGCCATTGTCGCTCCACGCCGGGGCGCCATCACCAGAGCCCTCCCACCTTCCGCCAGGCACGTCCACATCGTGTCCACCAGCGCCGAGCGCGCCTCATCGAAGAACAAACAGTCGGCCGACAGAATGTAGTCAAACAGTTCGGTTCCCTCGCCACTTCCGCCACCCCTCAGCATCGCCTGCGTCTTCTCCCGCTTCCACTCCCACTGCAGCACCGAACACTTCACCCAGCAGTCGCGCACATCGTTCAGCCGGCACGTCTGCCGCACATTGGCCACCGAGCGCGCATTCCCATCGGTCAGATGCACCCCGTAGGGCCGCCCGTACTTTGCGACCAACAGGCCGGCCAGGCACGTCATTCCGCCGCCCAGCTCCAGCACCATGCGGCCGGCAAACCAGTCAAGGTGCTCCAGAGCGTAGTAGGCCAGCGCCTCCTCCGACGGCCAGACGCACACGTTGCCGGTGTTGTTGAAGCCCATCAGGGCGAGCGCGGTGATCGGTTGCTGGAGGTGATGGATGTTGACGGAGTACGTTTGGGCGTCTTCAGCGTCCGCTGAGATGCTCAGCTTGTAGGTGGACCAATCAGAGCTGGAGCCTAGCAGCTGGTCGCGACAGATCGACGGAAGCGGATCCAGTTCCATCAGATCGAAGCTGGCGAAGCGACGCACGGAGGCGCACATGTCGTCATCATGTGCGCTGGCTTCGATGGTCGCATCGTGCAAATCGGCGTCCGCCGAGTCGGTGGATGACGAGGGCGACAGCGGCGAAGCGGAAGAAGACGATGAGGACGAAGAAAACGATGCGGTCGGAAGAGATGAAGTAGAAGCGTGGAAATTCGTTGGGCTGTGAGTGGTCAGAGCTTTGGCCAGAATGTTCCAGCGCTTGCGGGCAACGGAGCCTGTGTGCGGAACGGCAGCGTCTTTTCGGCGATCCGACGAGCGTTTCTCATCCGCCTCGCCGGTGGCATCGATGAACAGCATGATGTTGCGATTTGATTAGTGTTGAGCTCGTCGGGAAGAGTGCAGCTGCTGGTGTCGTGCGGAGCGTCGGACGGACGGTGACAGATGGTTGTTGTTGAGCATATTGTTTCACTTTCACCCCCGTCGACGTGGCCGCACGGGTGACTCGGATGTTGCTGCTGCTGTTTTCGGCGTGTGACGAATTCACATTGCGTCACGTTGTCACGTGTCTGTGGCACGGCGGAAAAAGTGGACCGAAGGCGAACGCAGTCGGGAGTCGGGAGCGTGGCGAAGAAGATGAAAGCCGGAAATTTGATACACAAAGCACCGTCGAACGAGTTGAAAGTTGTGCCGCGTCGACGTCGATGCAGAATGTGCACGCATTTGTGTGTGAGCACGTGACCGAAAGGCGGAGTGGAGTGGAGTTGAATGGAGCCCTATATTGGAAATACGGATTGGTTACGCAGTGCGACGGAATGGGCTACAAACTTAATAGTACGCAAACAAATTCACTCAACTCGACGAGCTTCATTCACACGCAAATTTACTGGATGAAGTAGATGCCCCTTCAATCGGACACTTTTCGTAAAATACCTGCTGAGGTTTTCAAAAACTGGGACCATTTTAGTTATTCAATTTCCTACACAGATTTTGCCCATACAATGATATTTAAATATCAACTAAAGGAACTATGCTAAATACGAAAAACCTGAGACAAGTTACTACATAGTTCATTAAGTCCCGGAAAAAGTAATGAAAGCACAAGCTTTTGGATGAAAACTATTTATTTTCCTCTTCAGAGTCTCATTCAAGGCGGATAGCCAACATCCAGCTATTCTAAAATATCAAGATCACCTTCGAAAAAAAAATTGGCGCAAACCCTTGCAAAATCCCAATTTTTCGCGATTTATACTGCGGATAAACATAGACCAATCATCAAATTATCGACATTTTGTTGATTTTGACAATTGTAAGTTTTTGCGTAATCGCGGCACCCTTTCCGCAAAATGCTCTGGCATTTCCAAAATCGTATGCACGATATGTCTTAAAGTCCTAATATTGTTTTAATATATTTATGGAATCACGTGTCTTTAGCTGCCAAACTGTTCTGTTTCCGAAACTATTTGGTGGGCTTTATGATGCTTTCGTCAGTAACCGACACATTTAGGCGTCGACTGAGCGCATCGCGCCCAAATAGCGAGTACGGAGTTTTGCAAAAAACAATTGCTATTTTTGGTTTCGGATGGGGAAGAACCTGCCTCACACGATATAGGAAATTTGTTGGCTCCAGCCGCACTTTTCATCAAGAAACGAAATTCCCTCTTCTCTATTAACGCGTATTTGATGAACCGCGTGTTACAATAAACGGCATAACTTTCAAACTACTTAAGAAATGTCATGACAATTTTGTATTACTCTTTTATAAGATGGCACTTCCGGATAATGTTATCGATTTGAGATTGGTGGCACCAGAACACCGATGTTCCCGAGACTTAGTGAACCATGAAATATCATTAATCATATTCACAAAAAATCGCAAGTCTCATCTTAGGCTATCTACGATCTAAACAAAGCTCCGTTTTTGTATGGAGAAATCGCCGAGCTCTAATTCGCTCGGTGATTTTTCTTAATTTTTCCGAACAACGAGGATTTGTAGACAATTTTATTCTCGTTCATTTGAGTATTTACACATTGTTCTAAGTCAGTCCTGTGTAAAGTTATGTCCTTCATACCGTCGACGAATTTATTGTATGGGAAGATAGGGAGAACATTTTCGATTTCACTCCCCATACAAAATTTCTGGATTTCGTGTTTTGAATAAAACCTATAACTTTCCACCGGATTGGCCGAGGACATTGTGTGAATACTCAATTGAAAGATTTGGACGGTGACTCGGCACGTTTAAAAACGTTTGAATATACAAAATCGTTTTTTGAGCATAAATCGGTTATATTAGCTAATGCTCCGAATTGCCACAACATAGGACTATTTCTTCTATACTTGATGTCTTTCTAAAATTCCGCGAGTATCCGATTGCAGAGGCCTCTACTCTACTGAACAACACGCTTCATGCAAATAAGTGCACATTTCCGAGACTTAATCACATCAACGCGCAGAGCGTCGTCGCGTAGCCCTAATCACCATGTCCATTTGGTGCGCCAACATGCCACGCCACACAACAAGCGCCATCGTCAATGCTAATGTCAAAAGTGAAACTGAAAGTGATACCGCACTCGCACAGAGTGCACAAAGGGATGATGAATGCGACGCGTAGGCGCATACAAAATACCCGGATGGTATTATAATACCGCTTTTCCGATTGATAAACATACACATAGCAGAGTGTGTGTGTGTTGTGTGTGTGACCCAAATTCACACCCCTTCGGATGCGTGTGGGTCGTTGGTGGTCGGGGCGTCGGGTCGCGCATCAAAGATAGATTATATGGACATGCGGCCAGGCCAGAGTCGGAGCGGTCGTGCGGTCGCGTTCGCGCGCGCACCACCGAAAACCTGTCCATATTGATTAATAGAGTGTGTGAGTGCGTCGGCGTGCGAGCAGCCGAACGGCTGGCGGTCGGCAGGCTTCCGTGTGTGTGGTGTGTGGAGCCATGGCACCACATACGAATAACACTATGCGACATGTGTCGTGGTTTTTTCTTTCTTTGTGCACATACAAAATCGAGAAAAGACGATTGTGTTGATTGAATCGTAACTGCTTTTGTTCACTAATAGCTAATGGATCGTGCAATGCAATCATATGTATCTGCGAGCATTTTAGATCGTAACACCTAAACATAATACTGCCATCTACAATCGCGTGACTATATGTGATTGAGACTAAAACAGAACACAGATAGACAGAGCACAGATGATATAAAAAACGAATTAAATGTTTATGGAATGTTCAATTATTCCTTGGTGAATGTCTTTGTACGACAGCTTGGAAAGTATTTAGGTGTAAGGAGTACAGCCTTGCGCCCGCCGTTTTGCAAATAAGTCTTTGACGGCCGTTCTAGTTGATGCCAATTTATTAAAATCTGCATACATAATAGCATCAAAACATAGGTCCAGTTTATTTCACGAACTTTTCTCGATTGAACATGTCCGTGTTTGAGTGAAATGTTCTACATTTTCGGGAAGTCAGGCCTTTTTTCTTTGAATAAAATATCAGTGAGGCTGAGGCTCATCGGATGCTCTCAAGCAATTACGCGAGGTTGCTATTGATGATAAAGATATCATCGGGAGAGAATTCAAAGCTTCAAAATTGTTATTACGGAGTCTTAAGCCTTTGGGCTTTTGGTGGAACGAGTTAGGTATGGTTTATAATAAACTGCTGACGCCAAGTGGAATCAACGATCGATACCGAACGCAATTGAAGCGTTTGAGTCGATCAGTGAAAGAAAAACGGCCACAATTCAATAGAAGTTAAAGTAGAAGTTAAAGTAATTTTCTAGTATGACAATGCTCGTCAACACGTCGCAAGAATGGTCAAGAAATATCTGAGAACGCCGAAACGAGACATTATATTATTATGAATTTGGCTCCCTGAAATTACTACTAGTTTCGATCGATGGCCCACGGCCTCGCGATCCTCGAAGATGTAAACAATTTGACTGATCGACTCAAAAGATGACCCATTTTAAGGGTTACGGAATCCTGATGTTGCCAGAAACATGGTCAAAATTAGTAGCTAGCAATGACAGGTGTTTTGAATAAAAAATATGTAGCTGTTTATTCACAAAAGGCCCAACAGTTGGACAAAAAGAGCAGGCGCAAGGTTTCGTACAAATAATACTATGGGATGTTTGCTTCCTTGTTTTCTCACGAATGTAATAATAACTACAACCCATTACAGGTCTTGGCCTACCTTCTATAATCTTCTTGTATGTGAAGAGTAGCAGGGCTTCATATGATTAGCACAGCGATTCAAAGAGTAACCCTTTAACATCCTTCCTTTGGATAATCGTTAGAAGAAAAACCCCGCACCCATACCGGGGTTCGAACCCAGGACCTTACGATCGTGAGGCAGGTACTCTACCCCTACGCCACTCAGACGACTATTTTATCACGAATGTATCCACCGTTATATTTGATAATTATGTGAGATTCAACGATAATCTCAAATATCTCCACAGGTGCCCAATTAATCCAGTTGACCTTCGTCACTTATTTGGCGCATAGTGGCGCATGTGTTTGTGATTTCCAGCGTGTGCGTGCGCGTGCGCTCGTGTGTTCCACGTGCATCGCACGTCAACACGGCGTCCACACAAAGGGCACGGGCCACGGGCACGCTAGTAGTGCTCCACACTCCACACCATGTGACAATCGATCGATAATAGCATACGCGTAAATAGCGTATAATAATTGCCTCGCCGATGCGCCTTCGCCGCTCGCCGTGTACACGCACGCACGCACGGAAACATTAACAACTGCGTGTTGCGACGACGACGTGACTTGGCCCATAAATGCGACATACTACATGCTACATGCTACATAGTAGAAGCAGGGCGGTTATTAATTCAAATGTGTTTACGGCACGACGCGGGTGCGCATATAAATAGATCAAACCGACTAATCGAAACTTGGACGCCATAGCACGCCGTGTCCTGCAACACTGGTGAACAATGCACCGGGGAGCAAACTCCCCCGCATAACGTGAAACAATGCAGCCATCAGGCAATCACGTGCGCCACCACCCGCGCACCCGCGTCCGTCCGTTGGGGGTGGCCATTCTCGATTGCCCGTCGCATAGCGCGCACACTCACTCGTGCGGAAGCACAATGTGCACAATGTGACGGTCAAGTATAATTCACTTTGTCAGCTCTGTGTCGTGCTGTGTGCATACGAACACTAACCTGATTGCAAACACACGACGACGAATGCGAACGCAACGACGGGCTGCATCTGCATACTACTGCGATTTCAAAGTTCAAGACACTTGAAGTTTTTTTTTTTTAATTTCCATGAATAATCAAGGTTATTTTTAGTCTATGATTGAATCATGTTCATGTTCTAAACCTAAACATAAATTGTTTGTGGTTTCGTGGTCGAACGTGGAACTCTTCAACAAAAACACAAAAAACCAACGTGTTTTCCTCCCCTTTCCAATGTATTGATTTAGCGCAGTTGCATGATGAGATAACCGAATTTCCATTTATTTGAGTACAAACTGAACGAGAGTGAGTATATGGGCATTGTCCTCAAGTTTGATAATGAAATACAACCTATGATGGTTCAAGGTTCTTTAGCCATAATAATATTCAGGATACTGCTCAAATACTCAAGCTTGTTCAGTTTGTACGTTACTCAAATAAATGGACATTCAGTTATCTCCTCACCATTCGAATAATTGGGTAAATCTGTGCGCAAACCAAGCAAATCGTTTAATATTTAGCACATAAACGTCATTCAATCGTTCAAATTTAAAATATAACTTCTTCTCTCCTGAAACAAAAACGAACTATGAAAGGTTGCAACTTAAAAATCCCAGTAGTAAACCACACAATGGTGCTCGCAAATGTCACGACACGTGGAAAACACTCGTAATTTGCACTGTGTGTGTGTGTGTACGTACGGTTCAGTGAGCTGCTTGTTTGTGTGTGGAATTAGTAGCGATTATTACGACGGGTGCGCACCGCACACGAAAGCAGATCATATGTGCAATATGCACTCGGCGCTTGCACTCGACGTTGCGCTCAGCACTTCTGCGAACTGCACTGCTTTCGCTCGCGGCGCCGGCGTCCGAGTCGAGTCGGCGCAAAACATGCCATAATATTTGGCTCGACGCCTCACGCGCGCGCGCGCGCATTGGCCGGTTTGCGCGGCGCATCGACGCAATGTGGCGCATCATCGCATCGCACGGTATCCGTCGTCGTCGCGTACATGTGGCCAAAAATGTAAATATAGTTATCCGTCTGCGCGCACGTCGGAGATCGTCGGCGGCGGAAACCTTTCAACCATTATGATTGCCCGTTTTGCCATCGCAGCGACGCCAATATAATCAATTCAAATAATGGCCGGCAAATAATACCATTAGAGGCCGTACAAATCGCATGGAACTCGCGCTATTGTCAGCGCTTCATTGCTGTACCAGTATTAGACATATGGAATCGCAAAACCGCGATATCTCTTCGTAAGGACTGCACTGTTTCTACATGTTTATTTTGTTTCGATATTCCTATCTTTTCCCAACAATTGCAGCCTGAAATATCTCCAAATTTGTAAGGGAACGTCCTCAAAGTAAAAATTCAATCATAATCGAGACTACAATATGCGGACATCGTCCTTGGCGTCCTCGTATTCACAACAACAAATTAAAGTTCATGATTATTCATATTATTCATTAATCCTATCTTTTCCCAACAATTCGCAGCCTGAAATATCTCCTAGTTCGTAAGGGAACGCCCTAAAATTTAAAATGCAATTATAATCGAGACTACAATTTGCAGACATCGTCCTTGGAGTCCGCGAAATCACAGCAAAAAAATAGTTCATGATTATTCCGTGTCTAGTGTCATACAAGACGTCCCCAATAACGAATTTCATATGATAACAAATCCAGGGTCTCAGAATGTATATTTGATCACAACGGCCACGCTCCCTCTAGATACTACTATGTCCTCCTAAAATGAAATCATATAGACTTTTTTGTGATAAGTCAAGTTCCCCGGTCCCGTTTTGTACCGAAATGCAATGGTGACTTGAGGCTTCAAGATAGGCCTAAATAGACCTACCGAATTCGAATGGCATACAGGTCAAACAGGTCAAACATCGATCTATCAATGTATGGAACTTTCAAAAGAATATAAATCATCGTTTCTCTACAATTAACAACAAAGTAATTGTGATTTCATATGCATATCACTGGTATATTTGATGAATTGGGCTTCTCGAAAGGATCAATCAATCTCGCCTCTTGGCCCGCATCCGCTGACGTCGAGCATCCGCGCATCCGCCGTCCGTTCGGACCAATTATAACGCGCAATCAACGCTCAAGTGTTTACGTGTACCAATGCTCGCGACTTAATGTGGTCAGAGCGCCAGATCGGGCCCACACGGAGTAAATAAACAGCGGACCGAGAGAAAGTGCATGATTAATTCGTCACTGTGATGCGTCGTCGTCGCCGACGTGAAAAGCGGAAATGTGCGCGTCAGCGAATTGTTGAAATCAATTATTCCCGATGGTCGACCAAAAATACACCGGCCGACGAAACGACGAATCTTTCGCTGCGGCGGCGTCGCGACGACAACGACGGCGATGAGCGCACGTAGCGAACGAGAGCGCCGCCATGCAGTGCATTGCATATTTCACGCTCACACTGATAAGTGTGCCAAACGTGACTTTGCCTCCCTTTATACACCTGCGCGTTCTAAATTTACAACGTTCCCGATTCTCACGTTCGGGTGTGAACGGCATATACTAACAGCATGCACAGACAGACAAACAGACACGACGACGACGGTGGAGCATCGTCTCTTGCGCCGGTGCACTTGCACGCGAACCCGGTTTCATTCAGCTTTTTGCACACCATCGTAAACATTTACGAGTATTTTATGAGCGAATAAACTTTCATAATACCGCTGCGCTGCTGTTGCGAGTGTGAGTTGTGAGTTGTATCGTTGAGTATTCTGTGCTGGGTGTATCAGCTGGCTGTGCGTTAGGGCGGAGAGTGAATATGTCTGGTTCACGACAGTCGTTACATTTCGAGTTTTCAACACGTACGAATATCTGTGTCGTTTAACCGATATCATCATGTGGAACAAAAATTAATTGGACAGACAGGTAAAAAAAACAGGCGTAATAGCATAATAGATACTAGCACTAGCATAGATACTACCCTCTAGCTCATAAATTTGATGTGCAGACAAAAAAGCACTGATACAAGAATTATAATGATGCAGTTTTGTTAAATGAACATTTTTATATATTTGTAAAAACAACTACTGAGAAATGTCTTATTCTCTTCTTATATATTTTATTTCTTCGAATTATTTGTGCACAATTGTATTACCTTGTTCTGAGTTACTCCAATATAAAATTATGGTATCTTAAAAATACGGAAAAAACGGAACACTGATATTTTGTAGGGCGGAAATTTTAGATTTCACTCTCAATATAAAAAACCAGAATTTCGTGGTTCTTTGAGAGATCATAACTGGATCACAGGAGTGACATGAAAGAATATGTGTATATTCAAATAAATGTGATTGAAATTGCGCGTAAATCCTTTTCATTACTAATTTTAGAAAAAAATGCGCTTGTAATTACGTCGTTGATTTTTTTTTATATAGAGAACGAAGGGGTATTTTTTGAATAGTAAGTGCGAAGAGCTCCCGCTGCCGTAATTTGCGGAACGGAAAAAAACAATTGAAATGTCTTTCAATTGTTTTTTATCACACTATGATTCTGCTGAACATTTTTATTATGTAACAACTCAATTCACGGAGCTATTAGCAAAAAACCGAGGGCATGTTTTTTCGACGTTTTATAAAGTGCGGGGTAATTTTTGCACCACTGT
>JANTBZ010118506.1:0-15965 GCA_024741255.1 Exechia fusca | reverse complement strand
CCTGCGTCGCCACAATTTGCGGCTGCCACTCGTACGGAAAAGTGGCCCGACCCGTCGCCAGCAGAATCGGTTTCGGGTGCTGGCATTTCAGATCATCTGGCGTCGGGGTCGAAAGAAAATCTCGAACAGCATTCCACAGTGGGTTATCAGTCGTCGTTCCTTGCGTGAAGTCGAAGGCGCCTGGACCGTCTGTCGTGCCAGCGGCGAAACTGTAGCCCATGGCGGGTAGACAGCCACGAACGGGAATCGTTTTGCCGGTGGTGGAATCGTTGAAGACGGCTTTGGAGGCGGGCATGTCGATAAATTGATGGCGCGTTCGGATGGGACCATGCACGGGACGGGAGCGAGAGGGGTTTTTGAGGAGTTTCTGTGAGGAAGGAATGGAGCATATGATTTGTGTCTTCGTATTTCATTGCATTTGTATCAAATAAGTATATTACGACTATTAGCCCAAGTCTACTTCTTGAACGGTTTGCGTAATTTCTCACGAATTCAAATGATGTAACTCTTCATCAAGTCGCTTTTATTTGAGAAACAAATCTAACAAGCACATTAGTTGATTTCTCAGAATTATTCAATAAACGTTCACAAAACGTGATGTTTATTTTTTTAGACCTGCGAATGTGTGCGATTCAGTCGACTCAACTTCTCAACACCAATTGGTTGGGGCTTTGGAATTATTCCCACTTTAATAATTATATTAAAAAAAGAATCCAAAAAGAATGTTACACGAAACATAATATTAATCATTTTGTCAACCCTCTCAGTTGGCATTAGACATTCATGTTAGTAAAATAGACCAAATAATTAATTGAACATCAACTCACCATCGCTCCGGCCAACATCCGTTCGGCAATAATCCTGGTGCTCTCGAACATATTGGCGCCCGGTCCGGAAGCAATGCACAGGCCATGCTTCGGCGGACACGATGAGGTCAGTAGGTCGCACGCTGCGCCAGTCAGCTGGCACTTAGGACCCATTATGTTGGGCGAAACGTCGCCCAGATTGGTGGCGGCGAAGGCGCCGACGAATTTGCCCTGTTAAAAAAAAACAAAGTGACCATTTGTATTACTATGTATTTCGAACTAAAACACATTCACATTTTAGTCATTCGAATCTGAAACGTATTTATTATGAGTTGAATGTCGCTACTTCCTTCATATAGGTTACTTTAAATTATCACGTGCAACAAAATGAAACATCTAAAGTGCTGCAATATTTATGAAATACGACGATAAACTTGTATAAGTATTTATATAGAGGTTCGAGCAATATAAATTGATTTAAAGCTAGTTTTAAAATCCCATCCATGACCAATAAATTAAAATTATTATGATGGAAAATGACTAACCCTGATTTGGTTTTTTGTGTCGAATTCATTGATACGCCCTGCAAAGGGCGCTTTCATCAAACAATGCAACAATGTAATTTTTTTTGCTGAACATATTTTGTATCGAACTTATTTGCGATATTTCCACAAAATTAAACATTGACCAGTAATATGCACTTTAATGAAAACTAATACAATTCTGAGATGGGTCTAAGACAGGCTAAAAGTGTCTACAAATGGCTAAATAGCAAAAGGGTCTTGAAAATAGCTTCCGGGCCTTGCTCATAACGCCAAACTGTTAAAAAATAAGCTTATAACAGGCAGGATGGAAAGTCCGTATCGTTTGATAGTAGGACACATATTTTTGATATGATTAATTGTTAATAATAAACATAGTTCCATTGAAGGAAAATATACCGAAAATGGCGATCGATTTAAAAATAAAACAGTTTCATGCAATAACTTGTCCATCAGTTCCAAGTCTCTTTCGAGCTAGCTTTCATCATAGGACCGGATACATAAAATATTCGCTAAGGTTCATAGTTCTGGATAATACCGAATATAGGGCCGCAATCCATAGTTTTTCTTTCATTTTTGCCATCGTTTTCAGGTATCTGAGAAACTGCGTATTTTTCTGGTGTAACAGCACATTTTTCTTAGTTATGGGGAGGGTATCTTGGTCATTTTGGATTTCAGGCACGGATTGAAAACAATTCGCAAAATTAGTTTTGGCTGGGAATTTTATCAGAAAGATGTGTCTACTGTCTACTACTAAGCGATACGGAGTTTCCATCATGCCTGTTATATTATCATAATTGAATTATAGAAGTTAAAAAAACCGTGATCAATTCTGAAAAATTAAATTTCTTCCAAATGTTTTCAAATTTGAAATGATTCGAAATGATCCCCAATAAATAATTCTCTCAATCCAAACTCACCCTCCCCGCCAGCTCCTCCGCCGGATCCATCTCCCGCTCCAACAGCAACGACGCCAACCCCACATTGTCCGTCGTCACCAGACAATTCGACCGGTTCATCGACGTCGGATGCACCGCAAACCAATTGATCGCTCCCACCAGCCGATTAGTGCCAGCCGCCACAAATCGCATCTGCGTCAGCTGCTTATCCGTATTATGCTCATATCTCGCTCGTTCCGCCGCCGGATTATTCCGATACGCCGTCGGACTCCGGTTCACGCTGGCATCCAGAACCTCCGTCTGGCCAACGTAAATCCGCCCCGGCCGAATGGCCGACTGAGCAGCGACGACACTGCGATAGATCCCATCGACCAGAGCGCGATGCGTCTCGGCGACAAAGCCGAAGGACGTCATGTCGTACAGCACGTCCATCATGTAGCCGCCCGGAGTGCCGTGCGTGTGCGTCCCGCTGATGATCAGGTTCTCGGTGTTGAAGAGCTTGCGACCGTGGCTGCGTCGGAGTCGGGCGAGGACGTCGCGCTTGACGCTGTGCGCCATCATGGCGCTGTCGGCGCTGACGAAGGTCAGGCGGGCTCCGGTCGAGGCGTGCTCCATGATGAAGGCGCGCGCGAATTGGCGCAGGTGGAGGCCCTTGCCGCGCTGGCTCATGTGGGCGTAGCCCATCTGGGGGTGGAGTGGGTGGGGTGGGTTTGATTGGGTGTTTGATAGGCGAGTTAATTGGCGTAATAATGTGAACGTTACACGCAATGGTGTTTGAGATCGGCGCATGGAGATTGGGTGGAGAAGTGCAATGGATTGGTCGAGATCGTGTTTGGATTATAATGCTATTTCGTTATATTCTTGCTTTTTAGTAAAACATTGCGAAAAATTCACAATTCGCAAACTAGATGAAACATTTTGGAACAATGTTACTTATTTCGCTTGAATTCACAATATAACTTGCCAATGCTGCCAGCAATGTGTAGAGTTGTGAGGATTTCCACTTTTACGCCAGGTTGATAATAATTTCACGTTCATATTTTGATTATTATTTATCAATGAGTATTTTTTTAGGTGAAACTAGAGGAAAAACTAATCGAAAGGGTAGTTTTTTCATTAACCAAACCTTCTCTACAATACTAAAGAATAAATAGTTTATTTTTAGCTCGATAGCCCTAATTAAGCGGTCCTGTAACATCTCGATTGCAAAACACATTTTTTCTCAATTTCGACTGCCTCATTCTTTCCCGTCTGGCGCTACCATTTTAGTTTTGGAAATACCAAATCAGTCGCTGAGGGCCAAATACACATATAATAACCATAGATAAGTCCAGATAAATCCATGCATAGACCAATTTATTGATTATACTAGACCGGCTCATGTTTGTGTTTGTGTAGGCCGATCTACCATAAATCAAATGAAAGGTTATCAATAATGTTAAAATTTGTGTTCATATTGTTTTTCACTTTTTCACTAGTGTCGATAGTTTCAGCGTTACCGTGCAATGCAAATGCGTGGGAAAAGTGCAAACATTATGGGAACAAAAATCACGCAAACATTTTTTCAAGTTCAGAAATCGACAATTACAGTTTTACTTTACTTGTCTGGTAGCTTGGACCCTTACGCATTTTTAAAGTGACAAAAGTGCAAAAATGACGGGAAAAAATCACGCGAATATTTTTTAGTTGCGAAATCGACAATATATTTTATATAAATTGATGGT
Organism: Exechia fusca; assembly: GCA_024741255.1. Taxonomy (NCBI): domain Eukaryota; kingdom Metazoa; phylum Arthropoda; class Insecta; order Diptera; family Mycetophilidae; genus Exechia; species Exechia fusca. The sequence continues at coordinate 11,994 of JANTBZ010118506.1, read as the reverse complement.
ATCATCAATCTCCAGGTTCCGTGCTTTCCCAATTCCGAAGTTATTTCGTTAACTTACTGATGTTTTCGCCAGGAACTGCTACATTTAGGAGTCCAATGCGCGCATCTTTTGCGGAACCCGAATGGTCGGTACAGAATAGTTTTGAAAAAATTCAAAATTTTTATTTCGGCTAGGGCAGACCCAGATAAACATTTCTCAAGACATGTTTTGGCTCCAGCGACCCTTGTAATTATCAGAAAACAGTGTATTATCTAGACTTGTACTACCTTCTTCTCCATATATCATGATATGTCGATCAGCGTGTTACAATAAATTCAATCACTGACAAAATAATGACAGTTCGGTGATAAGATTATTATTTATGACTCGCTAAAATGACTATTAGCAATAATAAATGTTGTCTTCATCAGAAATATTGTTCCTTCATAGGTAGTTTCAAGACTAATAAGCCCATGTAGTACTGCATCAACACATTTTCGATATCCGTCGAAACTCGAACTCAAACCTCAACATTTCATCCTTTCGACCTAAACTTCGAAAATTCACTCTGTGATTTATTGCAGTATTGCAGAGAGGATTCAGACGACGAACAAAATATACGACAGTTTTGTTATGAGGGATCTCTCTGAAAAGTTGTAGCCAGTCTTTAATTTGTCTCTAGTTTCACTTCTAAAAAGAACTTATTGATCTGTGAGATGTGAGATCCACCTCGTACTCTTCCCATGTTAGTAATTTAACCTTTGAGAAAATTGCATTTCAGAAAGTAATCGACGATAACTTCGGTTTAAACTGGTCAATCTACGGCCGCGACAGGCGTTTGGGAATGAGAAATAAGAATAGGTGCATTCAACCAATTGGATATTTATTCATTGATATTTCTTATCATTTTGCATGGGAGAAAGTTGCTGATGGAATGAATAATGTCTGTAGATCGATCTAACAATACAACCTGTCAAGAATGTCCACACTTGATAAATAACGGTTTACACTGCAACTTGTATTCTTCATCCACTCTACCTGCGTATCTGATTAAATGTTCGTTAAACTGATTGATAACGCCAGAATTTGACATATAACATTGTTAACTCAAATGATGTGAACATGACGTATACTAATTAATTCGTATTGGATGGTCGCCCAAAATAAACAGACATATGTATAGTATAGTTAATTATTCTATTACAGTCGTACCCGTTAATTGCAGCAATTTTACAATGTTGTCGCGAATCGCGAACCAAATGTAATCACCTCAAACGTGTGAATAACGTGATAATTACGGAAGTCGGTACGCAGTCATCCAAATTAATACCTTTATGACTATCATCACAGTCGTCTACACATTTTTTATGGTACGGACGGTTTGCGTCGTAGCGAATGACTAGCTTCATTGCTCACATATCACTATCACAGCCACACATCTAAACAAACCACTGCACTTGGTACGATAATTCGGAAACTAATTAGTTTCATAAACACTAATATATTTTGCATATACTCACAAACGTCACCTCCACCGGCGGACCGGTGCAATCGGCACGTCCGACGCCAATGCGATATTCACTGTCCTCCTCCTTGGAACTGTCGTCGAAAGCACCAGCATCGCAGCGTCCGATTGCCACTGAGCACAAAACGAACAACGCACAGCCCAATCCGATCGATGTCTGGCTGCGTCGGTGCATTCTGGACAGCCGTTGAATCGCACTAGGAACTCAGCACCGGACGCGCGAGGTTCTGGTGAGTTAGTGATCGCACGATCGAGCGCGCAGTGCGGATGATGTGTGGTCGAACTTGACGACACGAACACTTTGCCGGCGTAAATTTGCGGGGCCGAATCACACACGACAAATCGCTGGCACGTACGCGTATCTTTGAGAAACGGCGACGACGATCAAGACGACAACAGACAAACGCGGAATTAATTCAACAATGCGTGTGGCGTCGGTTCCGATTTGTGGTTGCGCATTGCTGTCGGTGCGCGCACGTTGCGAGAGAGCGCTCGAGTTCAAACTGAAAATTGATTAGCGAGCTGGGCTCGTGCTGGCCCGACTCGCCGCGTCGTAGCCGGGTTTATCGTACGCTAGAGTGCAGTCGGTGTCAGTGTGTTTGAGTGTGTCTTTGTAACTGCGATGCAGGCAGCTGCTGTGTCCGATGAGCTGTGCGAAGCGCAATGGATGTTGAAATGCACGGGGTGCGTCACAACAGTTGTCACATTGTTCAATTGGCTATATTTCACAGAAGATCAAATATTGAAGATGAACTTCTACTACAACAGTGAATCATGTTTTACAATCAAACGTAATATTTCGTAATATCTAGCTATACATCTTGACTTTTCAAAACATGGTAACTACGTATTGCAATCAAACTTTTTTTCTGTAGTGAGTTCGGTCTGTGGCAGTAATTCCGTAATTTCGAACGATCAAAATTGCAGATCACACTCACCACAAAAAAAATAATTCTAGTAAAACGTTGGCTATATTGAAAAATACCTATACCTATAGTTGCTAGGGTTAGCTAAGCTACTAAGGAATATCACGTATGAGAGTAGCACAGTGTACAGTAATTCAGTAATTTCACTCAAAACAGCAACCATTTGCAGACTAAACTGGCAATGTAGAAAGGAGTGAGAGTAATACGTTAAGTTAAAAGCTAAGGTTAAGCATTTACAAACAAACATCTTGAAAAATGTCTAGGTGTTGCTGGATATTACGAAATATTACGATTGACCAAAACACTAGTGAAAGAAAAGAGAATAGATATTTTCACTTCACAACGTCGAATTCATCGTTCACGATGCACTACGAACTTCGCTTAATTAAACCGTTCTACATTCAATTTATCATTACACAACGGCCTTCGGATTTGTGCATTTAAATCTGTTCGAATACAAGATTGCTCTCGGTGAACATGCAACTCGTTCGCTAACCGTATTAATGACTGGCGAATCGAGGAGTTATAAATGTATTTTTCAACAGCCTTTTTTTTCTAAATACAAACTATCAAAACTTTTAATAATACGACGTAACAGCAGATGTGACGCAGGTTGTACGAGTATTGTGTATATTGCGCGGGCTCGCCGCTCGAGATTGTTTATCATACTGCAGCACGACACACGAATATAGTGCAACATCCGAACGTCTGTCCCGCATGCGAAATGCATGTACGCAGCGCTGCGATGCGATGCAAAGGTCCGTGATTGTGTGATGTTTGTCACATGACGACGGACGCTTATTATTAACTGCGTTTTGAACAAACTTTTGCATGTGCACATGCACACAAAGAGATTGGGGCGATTGGGAAGCCGCCGCCAGCAGTGACGATGCAAATAATAACAAATAAACTTCACTGGATGGATGGATACTCGTTGCTATTTCGCACTGATGATTCCAATCAGAATAACAAACAACACGCGGGCACGGGGAATTTCACGGCTGATCCGATCCGATAGCACCATGAATACACTTATGTCATCGATCAGCAGCAGCCAGACTTTGGCATCGGCACATAGGTCATGAATATAGCCGCCAGTCAGTCGAACGCAAAAGTGTGTCACACATCACCATCACACCTTGTGAATATGCATGTATAAAACATCTGAATTATATGGCATAACACATGGATCATTAGGTTTCTGGTCTAACAGATGAAGAACGATTTTTGTCAACGGTTTTTTATATTTCTTGGTAAGAAAAAAATACTTTCGAGCCAAAAAAGTGTGTTGATATGTTTTAAGGCATTTATGTCCCTGGAAATTCAACTATCATCAATGTTTTTGCTGGCTTCAAAAGTCGTCGTACTGACACCGACCAAAGATATTTAAAACAGATCGTATGGGCAAAGCTGGGTAAAGCTGAACAAGTTGAACGAGTTGCGCTTCAAATTGGTACCCAAACCGGCATAATCTCCAGAGATTACTTGTTTTTACAGATCTCTGAAATATGCTCCTGACAAGAATAATTGGCTCGAATTAGAATGAGGTGAAAGTTAAAATTATGCATTTTTTGTAAACACGTTCTGTGAATGTTTTGACTAATATAATACAAAAAAATGAAATAAAAACGTTATATGTCGGACTTGAGACTTAATGATTCATGTATTATGTGTCTCAACTCAACTTCTACACATGCAAACACCTTGCCTATTGTAACCGGAGACGTCATCGTCATCGCAATAGTATCACACATCACACATACTCGCCAATATTGCATTCTGAAATTGTATACTGTATCATAGTCAGTCACTTTGATTTAACTTCGCGCACATATCTTCCATTCACTACTATCGATTTGTTCTGTCTGTCCGTTTCGGCCCATAGTTTGAACAAAATATTATGCAGAGAACAATGCAAATTGATTTGGCGTTTCCGCATGTGCCGCCCGGTTCGATTGACGAAATCACTGCTAGTCGCTCACAGACAGCTACACTTTTTACGATTATTGCATACAAATGTGACCAAACACGCGCGCTGTCGCCTGTCGCTTCGTATTGTCTTCATCTCGATCGCACGCAGTGCGCATGCTAAGCACGTACGACGACGATGAGCGGTGTGCAAACGGCGAGACGGTTCAAGAGTTCATAATGATGAATAATTGCTGGCGAAACAGTTTTTCGGCGATGGACGTTGACAACGACGAAGCGATCGATTTATTTCCCAATTGAGGTGCGAATGATGCTTGACGCTCGATATTGCCCAACGGTCGATTGTTTTGGCGGCTTCGAATCTACAGCAGCGCGACTTTGCACAATCGAACGTTTCTGCACGCGCGCGCGTTCAAGTTCGAACTACCTGCGCACGCAAGCCAGAGCCAGAGCCAGACCGTTTGTACCGACGACGAACGCACTATTATTATATTGGTATCGGCGTTCCAAACATTCACCCGAGCCGCGCGAGGCGGCCGCGATGCGCGATTGTTGTTGTGTTGGCGGTGTGGTGATGGTGATGGTCATCGAGTGTTGAAGTGCTGCCGCTGCTGCGGCTGTTGTCTGCTGACAGAATTGGACGTTGGTCAAAGTTCGTTGGGATTTTTGAATAGTCTGTACGCTGTACGGGCAGATAGCATACTTGCGGGAGGTTTTCGAAATGGAGGAGTATATAATGAGTATACGGTGGTGTATATAAGGGCGAGATGTATATGCGGGTATATAAGAATTCATTCATGAATCAGTGCAGTTCGTTCTTCGTTCTCGTTCTTGTTCAGTGGCGCATACTAGGAAAATGTGTTGAACTCCTCCGAACCCTAAAAGTGGAAATTTAATATAATTTAGGAAGTTGAAGAAGTTGTATAAAATATTCACGACTATGAACACGGCTAAGAACATATACACTTTTTATAATTTTATTTTTAGTTTCTAAATTTATAGCAAATTATGAGTTTTATTCTACAGTTATCAAAAAATGTGAAATAGTGCAATTATTAAAGTACGGCCACGTTCTTAGAGAGAAACATGAGTACAAGCCGGAATCTCACGGGACTGAAAAAACATCAACAAAATCAGAAATAACGTAACGAATGAAACTTGATTCCAAAGTGAATTAAAAACAAACATTTCACAGAGAACACTGTTCGTTCTAATGTTTTTGTAACTTCATGTATGTGAATTCGTTGGAACACTTGTCGTCAAAAACTTCGACATACGCATTTTGCGCAATTTGTAATGAGTTGTAGCGATTCGTGTCGGTAGGAATGCTGGAAAATTTATGGTTTCTACTGTCGTTTTATTTTAAAATAACAGTTACATTTAACTGTTTCTAATGAAATAAACTTTTGATTGATTTTATATGAACAAAATATATTCTCACACAGGTTCAGTGAACACAGAAAATTTGTGATTCCGATTCCGGCAAACAAAGATACATTTTTATACAAATCGGGTTCAAGGTTCTCGGTACCGAACACATTTTACGGCTTAGCGAAGATTCCGGCTTATGGAGGCTCCGGCTTAGGGAGGTTCAATTGTATATATTGTTTTATCTTCGTCGCACTCACTCGCAATCTCGAAATCTTGGATGAAATAATATAAATATCGGATAAAATTGTGGATGTCTTGGATGAAATAGTGGAAAGCTAGGTTATCCAATAATAGTTGAAATATTAGATGAATTTCGGTATCACTGACATTGACAGTTTGATGGATTGAAAGACGCCTACGGTCTCATACGGACGTTATGTTCTGGTCTTACTTGAAGAATGGCAGAATTTCATTCAAATATATATCCGCAGGCTAAAGTTTTTATATAGCATTCGATTGAGAACAATGTGTCTATTTTCAATATTTTCGATAAATTCAAATATTCAGAATGTCAACTATCTCCTCCAATTTGGATCAAAAGTTTCTTGATTATTTTTTCTTGAGGGTATATTTTATGTCAAGTGGTGCAAAATGCCGAACCGAAAGCTGGAGCAAAGTTGTATAAAATGCATAAATGGTACTACAAATAAATTGTGTAATGTGGAACAACATAATAGTCAATTGCATCATAACATTTTGCAATATAAACCCTCAACCCCTACTTAGTGGACGCCACTGTTCACGGACGCCGGCTTTTTGGCGTATTCATTCGCTCCGACAAAAACAATCAACATATGGCATGCAGACACGCACAGCGACCACGACGGGAAACATACACGCGTCAATTTCATTTAGCATCCAGCTACAAGCGAAGCAACATCATCATCGCGCATCGAGGCGTCGAAGCGCGAGTTCTTATCTGTTTAGGTTTAGTCGCGCGCGCGATAGAAATAACCAAGACACATCTGCATGAGATATTCAAATCGTATACAGTAGTTGAGTGGTAGTCGACTTGTGTTGGCGTGGTTCGCGAGTGCGCACAGTTGGGAATGTTCGAGCATAGACATCGTGCTATTTTATCGATTACTCCTGCGCGCAACTCTGCACAATTGCATTCAATTGTCATTCCGACACCCGCATGTGAGTATTTAAAGTGTTTCATATGCGTGCAATAATAAGTGAATATACAAAGAATGTGGATAGGAGTGAATTTGTGTTCCAAATGCAGTCACAGCATGCATGCATGCACAATTTGATGATGCTGCGCGACATGCATGCTCTGGACATTCACAGCATTCTTTTTGTGTTTATCTTATAGTAGCATTTGAAGCATGCATGGTGTCTAGTTATTCGTCGAGAAGCATGAACTATGATATGCAATATGCATAAGCAAATACAGTTGGCTACAATAAGAGTTGCTTATAGTTAACAGGAAATATTTTATTACATAATAAAATTAACGATCCAATGTGCTCAGGAAATACTTTCTTACCAATATATTTCTTATAATAGCGCTGTCTCTAGGAAATTCCTATGACGAGTTAAATTCTCACAATGCCGATAACATTATCATCAAACGCTTTGACCCTATTTTGAACAGTTACTTGCTCGCATTTACTCTTACTGAATTCGCATGCATGAAGACTGAATATGATGTTAAATATACACGAACAAATGTAGACAATAATATGTTGTTCTTATATTATTCTATGTCTCGTAAAAATAGTAGACGTCTTATTGAAGACTCTACATAATACATTGTGTTAGAACTTGGCACGTTGGGGTATGTCAAGCGATAAACTTGCCCTCAGAGAGAGATTACGCTCTACAGATAAAGTTAAACTGCTACATGCTCGAGTACGCATTGTGCATTGTGCATGTGACATTATATATGAATCTATCGACAAATGTCTTCGGTCCGTAGTTGGTCTCGCATTCTAGCTTTCATCCGGAGATATCTGATGATGTTGTGTGGTATTTCTTAATATTATCTTTTCAGTGCAGAGCCATACGATTTTACTGAAAACACCGTAATATACTTCAATTTATTTGCACTAGTTCGGAAACATGTTTTTCCAAGAATTTGAATTATGGGCTTGTATTGCTAAAAGACCACTCGATTACTTTATTAATGGAAATTGTGTTTTCCACAGAAATTGTTATATTTTACTTTTCCAGGCATTGTATACTTCAAACGGCAAACGTTTGCAGATTGAATTAGGTCTTTGTTATTGTCAATACGTAGAATCTATTTTTGTGATTGTTTTTTTGTCAACACGCGTATTTGTGTAATCTCGACATGGATGTGTAAACGTAAATAATCTTAAAACATTTCAGCCTGTGACAAACAATAAACGTTACTGATTCTAAATATCCCTTATTTTTCAGAATATCTCAAAGCACCAAAATGACTAGTCCGACATTCGCCATCGCTGTGCTGCTCTGCCTGTCGGCCGTCCGGGTCGTTCGGCCCGAGCTCTACACCGCTCTGTCCGAAATGGAGGAGCTGCTCGACACCGAAACGGTGCTCATCGCCAATCTCGAGGCGTACATCCAGGCACACGAGCAGCGCTTGGAGTTCTTGCGCAGTCGCGTGCTCATCTATCAGCGCGAGCACAACGAGGCGGCCGCCGACATTTCCGCCTACCTGTCGAATCCCATCAATGCGTACCTGCTGACCAAGCGGCTGACCAGCGATTGGCGTTCGATCGAGGATGTGATGTCGTTCAATGTGGGCAGCGGTGAGTTTTAAAATTATGAAGAATCGTTATGTATCGACAGATTCAACATAACTTGTCGACACCCCAGAAATCGAATAATTCCAATGATAATACGTACGTATTCTATCATACAGATATTTCGATATGAGACACCATCAAAGTTAAATCTTGGTTAAACCTGGAATACATTCTTTTAATTAGGGAAACATGGACTCATTCCGGTGTGATTAACATCATGGGTTGTTTATGGGCCTTAATTGTTATGGATTTACTATTCATACGATTGAAAATCTGATTGGTTCCAAGAAAGTCGCTAGAGTAACACAACAATGTACTTCATTTCATGCAAAAAAAGTCGTGAGACAGTCATTCAATTACTTGCTGTCCAAACGGCTGACCAGCGATTGGCGTCCGAACGAAGATGAGATGTCGTTCGACGTGGGCAGCGGTGAGTTTTAGAATTATGAAGTATCGTTATGTATCGAGCGATTCAACATAACTTGTCGACACCCCAGAAATCGAATAATTCCATTGAGCGAAACACGCAATTAATCAATTAATTTCTGATCGCAAACGACGTGATAATTTTATAAGGACAAGAATATGTTACAATAATGGATGAAAAGTACGCAATTATTTCGAAATGTGAAAGTTCCTCTAAACAAATCGATTCATGTTCTCCTTTTATTTTCAATTTATCATTCTCAGTCCAATACGTCAAGTAGAAATATCAGGTGAACCATAGAAGTTGATAATGTTATGGATGTTTGGATATTTGGTCCGAATATTTATGGAAAATAGCATATTTGCCAAAAAAAAATTGTTCTATCTTGATATCCATTTTAATAAAAATATGTTCCAAACTCACAGCCTTCCTCGAGAACGTCACCGACTACCGCAACCTGCTCAAGTTCCCCTCCGACGAGGACCTCAACGGCGCCGCCGTCGCCCTCATGCGCCTGCAGGACACCTACAGGCTCGATACCGCGAGCATTGCGCGCGGTCAACTCAACGGAGTCCAGTACAGCACAGAAATGTCCGCAAACGATTGCTTCGAGCTCGGCCGCCAATCCTATCTGAACAAGGACTTCTACCATACCGCGCTGTGGATGCACGAGGCAATGGATCGGCTGGCGGCGCTCAATGAGACGGCGCAGCAAACGACGCAGACGACACGCGCTGACATTCTCGAGTATCTGGCGTTCTCGGTGTACAAGCAGGGCAACGTGCTGAGCGCCTGGCAGATGAACAACGAGCTGCTGCAGCTGCAGCCGAATCACGCTCGGGCGCTGGGCAACAAGCAGCACTACGAGACGGAGATGGAGACGAAGCAGATGCTGCGATGGGAGCAGGCTGAGCGGCTAAGGGGTGATGATGGATCGGCGCAGCTGAGTGCGAAGGTAAGGGGGACGAGAGTGAGGAAGCGAGTCGAACATGGAGATTGAAGTGATGGAAGATGGAAGAATATGAAAAATGCATTCAAAACTCTATGCGGATGAGAAATTCGTATTTTTGTTCGTACGGAATTTGTTATCAACACTTCTCGACTTCAACGCCCATCTTAGCGGATCATATTTGCTAACTTACGGGAATTATTGAGAGTTCGAGCTAGAAGTAGAAGGGATGTAATTCGTCTTCTATTTATTTATTTAAATTTTAATTCAATTGCTCCATCACAGTTATCTGTTGTGTGGGATTGAAGCGTTGGATTTTGAATTCGTTATCAATAAAGACTGATGTCATTGTAATCTTATCTTCGAACCTCACAATCTTTTGTTCAAGGAAACTATTATTTCTATCGAACTGGAGTTAAATAGGGTGTTCTCCTTTTATTATCTTTTTTTATTTCTTATTTTCTATTCTATACTTCACCCAATTTCCAGAAACCCGCCTACTCCGACCCCAATCGCTACGAGACGCCCGAGCGCCAGCAGTACGAGCGACTGTGCCGCAACGAAGTGCTGCGTGCGCCCGCCGATCTGGCGCAGTTGCGCTGCCGCTACGTCACCAACAAGTCGCCGTTCCTGCTGATCGGGCCGCTGAAGCTGGAGGAGGCGAACCTCAGTCCGTACATTGCGATCTATCACGAGGTGATCTTTGGCGCGGAGATCGAGCTGATCAAGCAGATGTCGAAGCCGAGGGTGAGTGCGGTGGATGGAATATTGACTACCAATTGATTGTCTAGGTCTAGGAGCTAGTTCTTTCTAGAGTAAGGCGTTAAATGGTTTAGAATGGTTAAGGAATGATAACTAATCTCAAATTCAACTACCGATGTTCTATTTGTTTACAATAATGCCGCATTTAGCCGAATTAGACTGAGAGAACAAATTATGATCCAGTTCAGTCGCATATGGCACATCCGATTGAACCGGAAATACGATTTTGAAGCAAAAGAAGTTGGAGTTTGCGGTAGACGCTTGTCACTATTTAGTAATGCGAAATAGCATGCAATACAAATGTGTGCAGTGGAAACAATTTCAATAGAAAAGCAGCTTCAGACGCATTTATTGATCGGATATGTCTTGAATCGGCCAAGTGTGTAAACTATAGCGATTATAAATATATCCAACTGTTTTCGAGCTACTTAGAGAAAGCATTTATAGATAGTGTTCTTGTTACGTTTAGAACAGCGATTTCAATCCAATGATATCCTTTCATTTCCTTCCTTCACAGTTCCGTCGAGCCACCGTCCAGAACCACAAGACCGGCGAACTCGAGGTGGCCAACTATCGCATCAGCAAATCCGCTTGGCTAACCGACACCGAGCATCCGTATGTGCGCAGCATATCGCTGCGCGTCGAAGATATGACCGGTCTGACGACCGCAACGGCAGAGGAGCTGCAGGTGGTGAACTATGGGATTGGTGGTCACTATGAGCCGCACTTTGATTTCGCCCGGCCCGAAGAGACGCACGCGTTCAAGACCCTGGGCACGGGCAATCGGATAGCGACTGTGCTGTTTTATGTGAGTAGTAAAGTATTCCATTTCAGAGAAACGTTTATACTGTTTCAATCAGTCGGTCCAAACCTCACAAATCTACTTTAAATTTCTGTCAAACTGTTTTTTACTTATAAACAATTTTTTATTGGGGTGGCTAAAAGAACTTTCGACACGATCATATTCTTGGATCGCTTCTATTTTCTGTTGTGAATAAAAATGTAAAAAAAAAACGTGATGCTTTATGCGTTAGTTTGACAGAAAAACACTAACAATAACAATATAATCTGCAAGTCTACAATATACACCAACTTGTTATGCAATCATGAATTATTTATTAACTAAAACGTACAATCCAGCTACACTTTAACAGTTTTTCAATAATTGTTTAGTGTTTTTGTAGCTGATAGAATTACTAACGTTTTGCCATCCATTTTTTGCTAGTGCGTACATAGCGCCGACAGTGGACCTTCAAGACAAAGTGTGGTGACATAACTTTGGTAATTCAGCTACAAGAACAAGAAATAGATTGAAATTCACAATTTTT
>JANTBZ010118395.1:0-15965 GCA_024741255.1 Exechia fusca | reverse complement strand
ATGATAATGCACCATCGACTTTAATTTTTGCAGTCTCTACTTCTTCTTCGTTCGGCTTCAATTTGAGCCCTGTTTTAAATATGCATCGAACTCTGATTCACACTATCGGTGAAAGGCCCCAAAACGAGATGGCAAACGATCCCGTTTTTCTGTTGAAAATGTGGTTCATCGATGAAGATCTTGCGATTTCACACCGCTGGATTATGTTTATGATTAGGTTCTTGACCATAACATGGGAGTATATGGGTTGTATTTTTTCTTGGAAATCACACGTGTGAAAAAACACATCTTAGTTGGGCAATTGAACGGATATCAATAGACTTTGAATATCAAGCAGATGTTGTTGTTGTTGTTTGATTTCTCCGGTTGGCTGGAAACGGGGTCCATATCTGCCATCAAGCAGATATCACATATAGAGAGCGCATCGTAGAATCGTAGGGCGAAAACATTTCGATTCACGGGCTGATGGAGTCAAATTCTTTGAAATTGAAAACGCATCGAATGCCAAGAAGCACTCTTCTATCTAAATTGAGTCTTTTCTATTTGCCACATGGTTTGAGGGGTTTTTAACACCCTTAATCACACCCCCTCCCTGAATACGCCACCGGCGAAGAGAGCGAGTCAATCAATATGCATCGTCTCGCCGTGTTCGGCTTCGGCCAGGAAGCAACCAGCACCCAGCACCAGCCCCGCACCCCCGGAACGTGTGTGCGACCCGGTGTGTTTGTGTTTCACGTTATGGCGGGCGGGCGGGCGTGCTCGCTAAGATGGCCCACGGGTTGATTTGGCGCGCGAGCGCGGCAAAGCAAACGGTTTGATTTGTGTGCGCTGAGCGCTGAGTCTGGCCTGGCGTGTCTAAAGGACCAGTCGTTGAGCGAGTGCGCGCTTGCTCAACGGCGGGTGGTTGGAAAAGGTTTCATGCGGAAGAAAATCGTTTTCATTTTTCCACGTGCGCGCACGTGCGCGCGCCGCACGCCCCGGAACGAGCGTAGGCAAATAATGTGTGTCGATGTGTGCATTGGTATACCTCATATATAGTACACACACGTGCTCAGCTCACCAGCTATAGTAGGGTGTGCGCGCGATGATGATGACCGGCACCCAACCGAGAGAAGAAACGGGGTAGAATGCTTCGCTCGATCACGCGTATCATTGGGCAAGCGCGCGCGGGATGACGCGAGCGACGTTGGTTGTTTGGTATTTGGTTGGGTTGCAGGAAAAAAAAGGGATTTTAAACACCTTGCACTTTTATCAAATCATGAATAATTTCATTGGGGTCCGGGCGTCGTTGGTCGTTGTGCCCGGGGGTGGTTTCGGGCACGTGCCGGATGGGACAGTTGATGTTGGGTTTTCGGTGGTGGGGGTGGTGTTTTTTATCCTGTGGTGCTGGTGTTGGTGTTTATTTTGCTGTTTGCTGGCTTGTTGAGCGACTTTTGGCATGGATTAGCGAGGCGAGCAAGTTGTGATGGGACAACGTAACATATCTGAGGGCTGACTTGAAGGAGGCGGTCGGGAAGGGTGAGCTGTAATCAAAATTCTTGGGCAATCGTGCATCGAACAATCGTTATATTTTAGTATGATACCGGCATGATATTACATACTAGATAGGGTGCGAGTTGGGTGCGAATTAAATCATCGGTCCTAACCCTTCGTCTGTGAGAGTAGATTAAACCGCGATACTGTTTTTTTCTCTTGGCTTCATGACGGTTGAGAAAACGGGATCGTAATGCGACGGATGGATGATACGCTGATTTTACTAGGATGATGTACACATTACTTAGAGATCACATGAAGAAGAACAAATGGATGAACAAATGGCGATATTATCATAATCGCTGAGGCTTATAGCAATTGGTCGGCCTAAAATTTGCCGTTAGTCGAGCGCCTAATTCGAAAAATAATATGACCAATTGTATTGGGAGATCAATTTATTTGAGAACTTCACTGCATCACTTCCAAATCTTGCTTGAATTTATTATTCATGATTTTTGTTGAGAAAACACTCGATTATCTACGCAGAATTCGTCTTAGTAAAGTCTCAACCTCCTCGATATTCGATATTCTTCTTCGAATGATGAAGACTTGTGCGCAATTCTCTTACATTTCATTTGAATACGCGCTTATTGTTCTAAGTCAATCCAACGAACAGTTATGTTTATGATCACTTAAACCAACCAACCTTAACCAATATTTTTTTCCACTCACCATACAAAATATCCGTGTTTCGTCAACGGTTTATAAGACAAAAAATTCAACAGGTTCAACTTAGAACAATCAACATAATAATCAAATAGAAAGTAATTGCATTGTGCACGAATATTCATCATTACGAAAAAATATGAACTCCTTTATGGCTTTTAGTTATTTTGGTCAAATGTAATCCACTATAAGATGCGGATGAGACTTTTCTCAAACGATTTTTACTAGTTGAATAGAAATGTGGCTACGTAACAGAACCTTTCTCCTATAAACCGAAAAATAGAGCATGTTTCGAATTATTATTGAGCTAGTGTAGTATAACATATGCGTATTGATATACTGAAGTCGTATCAGCAAAACGAATTTAACTTGGGTTTTATGTTATGCTGAGTTCTAGAATTCTCCTATCCTCGAGGACCTTCATTTCCCGGCTCTTCAGTACAACGCACAGTTCACTAAGTCCAACAATATGCACAATAATCTCATCGTTATATTTTATATCTACTCTCAGTGATGATTTTGCTGCAGTAATCTTGGGTTCGAACCCTTCCACAGGAGGTCATCTTTATTAAACATTAAACCAGCTTTATTTTCCGTCTTCATGTCAGATATTACTCGTCCCTTGCTTGTATACACATAGCTGAAATTCTTGACAATCTTCGTGAAGCTTGCCATTTTCAGTTCTGCCTTCTACCACGCAAGCACCACACACCGAATGTTTACGACTCGCGGTGCAGGCAAACCGAGACAAACAATATGCATGCACAATCGCATATTCTCTTTGCTCACACAAGAAAACTACATTATCTGATCGGGATCACTATCGGAGCGGAGCGTCGAGACGCTGCTTCGGCTGCTCCGGCTGCTGCGTCTTCTTTTGTTTCGCGCGCGCGCTCGCACAAAAGGTAAATCATCCAAGACATTCGATGACAGATAACATTTATGCAGAATCGCTCTCTGGCGCAGACAGACAATGCGCCAGAGGAGCGGCGTCTTCGACGTCGACATCGTCAATCACGGCTAATATTCGAACCTCTTTGCCCGCTTTCGCCTCGTCGCGCCGCGCAAAACAAACAAAGCAGTTGACTCATACACCGCTCTGCACACAATACACAACTCGCGAAAAGTATGCTGAAAGATGAAAAGTGGTTTTCGCATACAAATATGCTCGAAATGAAATAGAATCAAAACTCTGTCAGGCGAATGTTTGCTTTTATTCCGCTACAGATAGTTGTAGCCGACTTTAGAGAATCTTTCGTCGCGTTGATGCTTTCGAACGTTCGAATTCGCAACAATAACGGTCCAAAGAACACTCACCACGCGTTGTGATAATACGTTTAGCAAAATCAATCAAAATCGACACAACCAACGTCGACGACGATGACGAAAATTGGTTTCACCCAAATCGATTTTTCAGCTCTGCGCGCGATGCTGCGCGCGCCACCGATGGATCATATATTATGGTCAGGTTTCTGGGTATCTACACGGTGTGTAGTAGCATGGTATCATCAGACAAATGGAATGTCATCGTCATCGTTGCGAGCGGGCGGACTGAGCGGAACGGACGGAGCGTTGAACGAGCCCGCAAACACGCGCATACCAAAACACACACGAACAGTTGCCGCGTATATTCAAATTCGTTTGCGCGTGTTCTACATACGAACGTTTACGCGCTAAACTCAATAAAAATATACATACACACACACGGGCCAGGCCGGGCCGGGCGCTTGTCTCGTCAAGAGTACAACCACACGACGAGAGCGATCGAGCGCGCACGGCTGCAACACGATGACGACGACGACGACGACGCAAAGGCAAACAATTCTGACCACATGTGTTCCGCGCGCGCTTGGCGCTGGCTGACTGACTGGCGTATGTGTGATACTTATACGCGTGCATGCAAAGGGGTTTGTTGGAAAAGTAGCCGAAAATTGGGTAGTATTTGTGAACAAATTTGGGAAAATATAATAACAGAAAAAAATTATCTAGGCGTAGTTTCCTTGAGCACGGTCTCATATACCGTGGTGTGAACCTTCGCTAGGTCCGCCGATGAACACCCACTTCAAAATAAATTGCAGTTACGAATGTTGTGCGAAAAACCTTATGCTTATGCTTTATTGAATACATTAATCGATTGCAATCGTGAAAATGTATTTCACTACCGTTCAAAATTGAATCTACAGTAGTACAAGATTTAATACTGTATTTTTTCTTTTGTCCGTAGCTATCACTCTGGCTACTTTTCGGATGCACCACGCATGATGATGAACATGTATGTATACACATCTCTGTATAATACCGTACACTTTATGCGAGCACGCTGCTCGGCACGGTGTTTTCGTTTTATTTTACTACGCGTCTTCAAACAGCCGACGATAAAAAAGGGTTCGCGCACGCACTCACACTCGACGAAACCAGCACGAATGTACACACACACATACATATGTGGACAACGACGACGGGAGGCAAAGAGTTCACTTCTTCATTGTGTTGCGCATATGTGTGCATATGTGTATGTGTATGAGCGGGTATTTAATCAAGCATCTTCCGCCGTCGAATAATAAATACAGAACGCATACTCACTATTCCACCACTACACGCTATACATATTCAACGGCTTGATCATACGTTTGTGTTTCAACGATACCAGAGAAGACAGAGCAGCCAGAGCAGAGATACACGGGCCCGAGATGAGGTGATGGCGGTGGTCTGGCAACGACGCAGCCGCTCGCGCGCCAGCAGCAGGTAAAACCGGTTTTACCTGATGTGTGTGCGCGAGCGCGCGCGTGCGAGCCGACTGGTTTGTGTTTGCACGCCGAGCGTGTGTGGAAGCAGTAAGTCGTCGTTGTATAGTGTACATAAGCAAACTGCATACTGCTGCGACTTCTACGATATTTACTATTATGTGCGAACGCCGAGAGATTCTGCTGCAAGATGACTGCATAAATCGAGTGTGTTTATTCTGCTGCTGCTGCTGCGCCGTCTAATTCACGCTTTCCGGGCGAATGGGCGCAGCAGCAGAACAGCGCAAACACGCACACCGACGCCGCATGCATGCCATCCGATGATGTGACACTTTGTGGCGGCGGGCGTCAAATTTCCCGAGACATACCACGACGACGACGGGCCCGGCGAGATAGAGAGATAGATGTCGGTTCGTGCCTTTTGATTAATTGATCCGTTGAGAAGTTGGCCGCCGATGGCGAATCATCATCGGCATTGTTGCAGCACTCACGCACGCAATCTCGCCTCTCAACCTGGCCGGTCGACGTCGACGTCAAGTCGACGCACACACACATCATTATGGGCGCACGGGTTCGCATTTCACGTGATTCCCGACCACCACACAATACCTCGTCGACGACGATGTATGGTATCATCTTGCGATACGCATCATCATAATGCTGGTGTGTAGCATAGCATATGCGCGGGGCAGAAGCTCGGCGTGATTTCGTTGCGAAAACATGTTGTGAGGAGTGAGCGGAACACGCGCTGCAGAATTGACTGTGGAATGTGGAGTTGATGGCAAATTGAGTGCGTTTAGGTTATTTTCAGGAATCGTTTTCAGGAACTGCGGTGGTTTGTTGACTGTAGATTTCGAGCGGAATAAGCGAATTAAATGAGTTCAACTATTTATGTAGTCAAACCACTTTAGCTCTCAATTAACTATAACACGGAAAGTAAGTGAAATTAGTGAAAACAGTCGACTCTATTTGGCCAAACGCACTGTAATTGATTCGTTCCGCTCTGGCTAATGCGATCGATCGCTGGTCGTGCGTTGAAGCTGAGCTGTTCATTGGCGACGTTCTCCAATGTGGGTCGCCATACACTTACACACCTGTCGCTGATGGTTATCCTAGATGGCACACCGGCAACGAATTACACTTGAATGTTGTAGTAAGCCGAAGCAGTTGGGATGTAACTAGAGGAGGAATTCTAGGAGATCAAACCACATCAGAACCTTTGACACTGTTCTAAACTATTTAGTCTCTCTGCGAATGATTCGCACTGAATATGGGTTGATCTCCAATAGTCACATTCATCATCATCCACATTCATTGTAACCTTAAGGAGTTTTGAGCTGCTGTATAGGCTCCTTTCACTCAAACAGGCAGATTTTACTAGAACGAGAACAAGTTGTTTTTGTGCATAACAATTTGTCTATTATTCATTTTCATTACACAGTTCTCGGTTTTGGCGACGCGTTTGAAACATTTGAGGTTACGTATTCGGAGATTCGAACAACGATTTGTGATTCCAAACAGTCCCAACAGTCAATTAACTAACGTTTATTCGATGTGACTGATTGAGCATAAATTGTATTTATGCTGCATGATTTCCCGGCTCGAAGGATTAAATTAACAATTCAGTGAACCGTATCTGGTTCAACTTTCGAATGTAACAGTTACATATATGACAGAATGTCCAGTCTGCCTCTACACTATGAAATCCAACAATATTGGCCAGCATAAACATGGGCAATTGTGCAGACTGAATGTGTACCGTTGTTGTATATTAAAGAATTGCCCTTTTCCCGTAACAGAAATTAAGCAACCCCATTACACCCATTACCAACAACGTCGTCAGAATGAGGTTATTTACACCGCAACACGACGATGACTGCCACGACGACGACGAATACGGGACGCATGTCGCATGTTTGCGCGATCCGGCGCGCAGCGTCAGCGGTGCCTAAGTAGTGCGAGTGCGAGTGCGTGCGTGCGTGCACGTATGTGCGTGTAACTTGTGCGTGCGTGTAACCCTGCGTATGTACATGTACAATGTATAAGTGTGTATGCTGTGCTGGCATTTCCGTCGCCACGTCGCCAGTCGTCTTCGTTCGCCATTCCAGGTGCCAAGCGTCTTTTGGCGAGCGGACGGACGGACGGGATTTGGGGTCGCAAAGCAGTTGTGTTCGGCACGTCATCCTGAACAGTGATTGAGTGAAACACTCGACATTATTACGCCATTATTATGTGTGTGCATGTGACTTGCTTGGCTTTGGCTCGTGCGTGCGTGCGCGCGTAATTTGTCCGCAGGTTGTCCGGCCCCCGGACCGGACTGCCACCGCTCCGGCACGAAAGTCGACGAACATTGCGGCGTGAGCACAGCGACTGAATGACTTGACGCGCGAATAATGTGACAGGCAATCGCTCGCCGCACAGCCGCCTGCCTCCAACTGCTGACATTCCGACCGACTCCGCCGACACCGAGTGACCGAACATTCGTCGACGACGACGACGACGAAGCGCAAACGACCCACATATCTCTTAACGATGACCTAACACATTACGCGAATTGCGCGCGCGCGCGAAACTTTTGCGATGTGTCGCCGTAGCTGCCGTCGCTGCGCAGAACATCCTCAACAATGGCCAAAGTTTAGCACTTATTACACACACGTTCACGCGGGGCGGACAATGTCGTCCGTCGTCCGTCGTTCGTCTGCTGTCGTCGTAGTCCGTGGAACTCCAGGCGGGGGTGACAAAGAATGATGTCGTAAATTGTCGCCAATGTCGAAGGTGTGATGCGGCGAATTTAATGCACTCATCACAAAACAACGCGCACAGCAGAGCGTCAGAGAGTCGTTTGGACACGAACAAAAGAACACCAGACACTGGCGGCCAGCAAGTCAACTACTGCTGCTGTATATACTACATCGGAAATGTCACCCAAAGTGTGGGCGTGCTGCTGAATGTACTCTGCAGCCGTCGCCGCCGACGCCGCCGCAGCTGGCCGGAAGGCTGGAGTCGAAGTCCGCACGTCCGAGACGCCGCTCGCTCGTGTCGCGGCGCCATTGTCTACTCTCGCTCGCGGAAGCTCACAAGCTCGGGCGGTGTGACACGTTATTTGTTTTTAATTTAATTTCAAGTTGAACGTGCGCCGCTGGAGCAACGTGTTGAAAGTGACACCGGTGTTTGTGGCATCATCGTCCTCGGCGTCGTCTGACATACTTTCACACAGGACGCGAAAAGACGCAACGCTTCATTTCGCTCGAAATTCGAAGGAAGGCGGAAACAATCTGTATTCTTACTACACGCGAAGCATCAACAACAATCAATCAGCCGGCACTCGCGAAAAATTCATGAGAAATCCGGCAATTTGTGTGCCAGATTTGGCGCCGCAAACAATGTGATGAAAGCCCTTCGAGCACTCCGCCACCCCACCCAACCAAAGGTCCTTTGTCGGAGAGCACACGCGTTCAAAGTATAATGACGACTCCTCCGCTCTCAAACGACCGCAGGCTTCGAATCGTCTTGTCATGGCAACGAGGACGAGGAGGACGAGATGAGATTCGCAGCATTCAGATAAAACGACGAGCGTCGAACGAGCGTCGAACGAGCGTCGTGCAATCAGCCGAATTGCATGTCGACCGAGCGGCAGAGAGAGGCAATGATGGCAATGATTCGCGATAACGCATCGACCCCGCGAGTATCGAGAGCGCCTAAATAACATCGCGAAGCGAGTGGCGGAACGAGAAGAGTGCACCACGGATGGGAAAAAACCCGAACCGAAACACGCAATATAAATATACAGCGACTTATTATTATTTAGTGCAACCCAAGTGGTTTCCGTCGTGTGCTCGCTGTGCGCTGTGTGTTGTCATCTGTCAAGCGTATAAGATCCTTTCTTCCACTCGAGCGTGCATGGAAAACAAACACTCAGCCGGAGCACAGAGCACACAGAAACCCATAACACACACACACAACACACAAGTACTTTACAATCGAATTTCGTGAGTGTGTGTGTGTCTGTGCTCGATGCATTTGTTGGTCTGTCTGCTGCTGCTCGATCGAAGATGCTCGAGCGCGAAGGAGCTGAGGAGGAGGAGGAGGAGCGCCGCGTCTATCGTCTCTGCGACAGCCGCGAGGCCAAAAGCAGTCAATCGATGTCTTCGGCACGGACGACGGCAGCAGCACAGAGCACAGCGTTGGCGTCGTCGCTCTTACTGCCAAAGCTCAGACCAGCTTTGGCCCCCACGCTGCGCTGCGCTGCGCGCGGCCGAAAAGCAAGCGATGTAAGCAGGGCGATGCGCACCAACGCCACCAACCCAACCACCCGTTTCGGAAGTGGGTTGATGGGTTGGCGGAATAGTTTATGCGGGTTATTTGTGAAGGAATTGGCAGAAATGATGAGGAACTACAGTAAAATGTTTGTGGCTTTTGTTTGAAATGTCGGAATAGCTCCTGATTCAAGTTGACATAACCTTCAAATCTGTTTTCCCTAGCCAGTTGAGAATAATATCGAGAGACAAATTCGCCAATCACATCGGCTAAGTTATGTTACATTTCAGAACGAAACATCCGCATGAACGACTCAATGTTACCAGGTTCAACAACTAACCTCACAAATCATACAAAACACCAACTACCAAGTTCCTCACCCAACGACCCAAGGACACCAGCCAAAACCACCACCACCAGAAGTAGCAGCAGCATTTTTCTCTCTGTGAAAAGTCGTGCGCTGTGAAGAGCAACTACTCCGACCGGGCGACCGACACACACAGAGACCGTTACGCATTGTGCACACGATTCGTTTTCCGTTTGCACGGCACGGAATCGTGTCAAGTCGGCGGCGGTGGCGGTGTTGGCTGGATCATGGTCAGTACTTTCGACGGTCGTCGACGACCACCACGTTGCGTTTGCGTTTGCTTTTGAAGCGGGCGGCGGCGGCGGCCGCATGCCCTCACGTGCAATTGAATTGTGTTCGTGATTGCAGTGAAAATTGTTTGGGACGGCGGCGGCGCAGCAACGCGAACAGTAAGCGAGGAGAGCGCACTTGCAGCAGTTCGTTTGGTTTCGGCCAGGCGAACCGGAACACAGTCAGTGTGCATTTGTTCGGTGGTGTGTGTGCGCACATAAACCGTAAACAACACACACACACCGACACACCGACATACACCAACACACAGACGACGTGACGACGACGCCCCCGCGACCGACAAAGTTTGGCGAATTGATTTTCGGGCAAAGAAATAAGTCCGCCCGTTCCGCCGCCTGTTCCGGTGTTCCCCACGCCCATCCCACCCACATCCAACGCATCATCAGCAGCAGCAGCAGCAGCTCGAACGTCGTTGCAATCGTCGTCGTCGTTGCGCGCGCCCTGATGCAAACAACAATGTAATCACTGGGCCAAACTTCAAATTACACTTTTTGCGATAATTGCTTTTCACGTGCATGGTAGCGGTGGCGGTCGTGGAGCGCCAGCGCCAGAGCAAAGAGGTATATGGATAAGAGGTGGTTCGCTCGATGAGTTCGGGAAGTGGAAGCGGCGCGATTGATTTGGGGGAAATGAGATGGGATGGTATGTCTAGCGAAGCGTTGAAGTTATTTTCTGAGAGGCTGGGAATTGGTTTAGCAGAAGCACGATGATGATGATGATGCGGTTATTATCTTGGTTAACTCGATTGCGAAACAACAACACTACGTAACAAAACCTAGGTCAAGACTTTGTCAGAGTTATTTTACTTCGTTAATTGGCTTTGCTTGCTTGCTTATCGGCACTACAACCATAAATGGGTCTTGGCCTCCTTCCTTTGTATATGAAGAGTAGCAGGGCATCATAACCTATTTAGGGTTCTCCAGAGGCCATGTTGTTAGCATAGCGCTCGAAAGAACATACCTAGGCTACATTTAACACCCTTCCTCGAAGTCCTACTCAGACACTCCTATCGGACTACTGTTGTTCGAAATCAATCAGTATTTTGTGATTAATCCATTTCAAACAATACCAAGATTATGAATTCACATTTTCGATTTCAATCCAAGCATAACAAAGCCACACCGATCCTCCCTTCCGATTTCCAACGTTCATGAACAAACCCCGTCAGTCAGCCCATCCGTAGCGCGCAGCTTCCTCGTCGGTGTATCGTCGTCCTCGGAGTTTGCGCATAAGTTTCCACATTTGCCCGAACGAATACCGAAAAGTTAACACACAGCGTCGCACACACACGGGGCAAACATGAACAAATATTCGAGCCAGGGCGCGCCAGCGTGTCGCACAAGAAACGATTTCGAGAGGCACTCCGCCGCTTCGAAACCCCTCCACGTGCCGCAAGTTGCCCGCAAAAAGTGCGTACATGTTTCGGTGCGGTTCTGCCGAAAGGCCGGGGCCGGGGCTTCCAGCTGAAGACGACGACGACGACGGAAGCATACGCGCTGCTGCACTTCGAGTCTCGATATACCGAACTCAAAAACAGTGCAAGCGCACGCACGCAGAAGCCAACCAGTCGACGAGACACGTCCCACGATCCAATATGAGAGACTTTTGCTGCACGTACGCACGGAACATTGTCTTGTCCCGTGTAAAACCGGAAAGGGGTTGTCTTGTGTGCACGCGCCAGTTCGCTACCACACACACACACTTATACACATACACCTTGCATTTATTTCAACCAGCCGCTTCGCTCCGCTCCGCACCGCTCGGCAACTTCATACAAAGTCTTATCTTGTGTGCTGCTGTGCGAGTGGATACTCTACTCACATGCATCGTGTGCATCGCATTCGCTTAGTTTTTGTGCCTCCCCGGCGCCCCCTGGGGGGCGCAGAGGAGGAAGAGGGCGGTTTGTTGGTCGTCGGTTCGGGCAAAACTTGTTGCACCGAACACATACTCATGCACGCACGCACACGTGTAATGTTAACTCGGATGCAATTTTGTATGCTCGAATTCTGCAAAACCCCGAGACTGATAGCGAGCGCACAACTTGTTGTGTATTGCAACACCTGTTTTGCGAACATTCGCTGAACAGAACGATTTTTCGCCCGGAAGATGTGTTTTGTCGGCGGGGATTTTTAAGTGCGGTCGGAGATTACAACTATTCGCTGAACTCACACGCTGCGCAGCGATTCGGTTTGGCGGTTACAGCGCGTCGTATATTTTATTGGGCTACTACGTTTGAATGGTTTGAACGTCACTCAAAGAGAGGGAGTATGAATGAATATAGTGAAGCGTGCAATGGAGATTATGTTGATGATTATGGAATGATCAGTTCAATGGATTTTAGTATATCATTGGTTGGTCGTCGTTACGCATATTGGATGTACTGAAAATGAAATGGGTACCTTTTCGTATGGAACACGTTCGAACAAATCGACAGAATCTAAATAGATAACGAATATTATATAGTGTTTCTCGATTTATGTGTGGATAGTGTTGCCTGTGGACCAATATTCAGTGTAAATTATACTGATTGAATCGTACACACTTGAATTTAAATCCTCATTCCGAAAACGTAATTTTTCAATTTTACAAAGCTATGCTCCCATCATTTACCAACTTGAAGATGAAACTCCCAGTAACGCCTGTTGAACGTTTTGAAAGCTATCGAATCTCTAGTTCATTCGTCATGTCATTGCATAGGACCTCTCATATCAATTCTTGACTCTACTTCTATCGAATGTCTTTAGAACGGCTAAGCAACTTCATTGCATTTGATATTTCGATCAATCTGAATTGATTGCACGTCCAAAGAATAGCCTTCTTCGATATTTGTTTTTGCGGTATAGTCTTGTAGACAGGAAGGACATGCGTGTAACAGGTCTGATTCAAATGTATATTTTATTGAATCGCAATAAACTTCTTGTTGGCAAACAAATGTTGATTTTTGTCATGCGTAGCTGTTTAGCGTTGTGTACGAAAATTAACTTGAAGGTACCCTAAGTGCAGTCTTATAGTTTTGCGGGGCCCTGGATAATGTTCATTTGGGGCCCCAACAATTTTGGGCAATAAAAAAACAATAATCCAGACGCTTATTTTTATTTTCTTCCTTGATTTTTCCGCCATAATTATGTAGTTTATCATGAAGTTCATTGTAGTTTCAGCCACTAACGGGGCCAGCACATTTGAAATAAAAAAATATCATGTTATCTAAGATAAATTGCTCCGATTATTTAAAAAATACAGACACTTGACGAACAAAATCGTAATGTGCGAAGCGATTTCCCGAACAAATATAATTCGCTATTTCTCACAAGCGGGAAATATCATTTATATACCTTCATTCTAAGCTGGGCCCCGCTTAATTGAGAATTACAAAATATAAGTTTCAAAGATGATATGATATTACTAAATGTAGACGCTTTAATAATATTTGTTATTGAGGAGGGCCCCGCGTTATTCGTTACCCAGGATGAGTAAAATTTTCTCAACCAACCTAAAAATGGAGGGCCCGTGTTACCCAGGATGAGTACCATTTTTTCAACCAGCCAAAAAAACTATATACTAATGATACTCTCATTTAGACATTTCAACAAGAAGGGCCCCGGTGGACAGGGCCCATCAAATATTTCTTTCTTAATTTTTTAAACTCTATATATGGATACAAAGTTTGTACTGGGGGCCCTCAGCACCTCGGGGCCCCTGGCTAATGCCCAGTTGGCCATGCCCTTAAGACGGCCCTGATGTCAACTGTAGATGCCGGTTAGCCATTGCCGTTCAAGACCAAGCGATACGTAGTACAGCACAGAATACCAGAAGTGCCCTATGCGTAGCAATGTGTTCAATCGTATTGTCAAAGTTTGTTTTTGTTTTGTCCTATGTATAACATATCTTTGACACACACATCAAAACACAACGCTACCGGAACATCGCCACGTGCTTTTCGAGTATAAAAGCTATCGTTGCTGCCCACCACACACATGTACACCTGGTCGACTGGATATTAAATTGAAGAATTAACAGCTCTTGTTTCCTAAATCTCAAAAAACATTTAAAATTACACGAATTAATTTCATCACCTTCCTGTTTTGATCACTAAATAAACAAACAACACCAATGTCAATCGTTGTAGTACAGCGTACAGCATCGACGGAATACGGTTAATCTCTCGGAGGAAAACAGAGAGGGCATGTCAAGCATTCTCCATACAAGCGCGTGTCCGAAGCTAAACGTCAGAATACGCATTGGACGGCGCGTTTTACGCGCGCGTTCTGACGTTGTTCCTCCCAAATATAAGCCCAAATAAGCCCACTGAAGTTTACCCGCGAAACATACGATTTTTGACGTATTTAAAAAGTTAGTTGTGAAATATCCACCCTATATGTGAATTATTCTACTTAAAATAATATGTGTGTTTATGTATATGGGAGTTTCAAGTACCCGTATTCCGTGCGGAGTTAGCCGGAAATCATCACCGCTTCTTTCAGCCGGATTTATCGTGTTTGAGCACTTTCCGTCCTGTTTGAAAAGTTTAATAAAATTAACTGAATTCTTTCGCATTCTCCAGCCTAACAAGTGTACAAGCTTGCACCAGCTGTTTTCCGTCCAGCTTTGATGATGAATTACTGTGATGGAACGACTACATATTTTTTATTCTAAATACTAGCCATTGCTCCGTGACTGTAAAACTGCTTATATTTCGAGGCGATCCATGAATGATTCGTTTTTTCACTTTTTCATAGGAATGGAAGTGCTTGTTTCATGGCCACCACTCTTGCGACATTGGCCTGCTGGAGAATGACGTTATCGTTTCTTTCATATTGTGGCCGACATTCCTACAGTTCTTGCATCAAACGAATCAACTTCGTTCGGTATATCGATGGCCTTTGCGAATTTCACTTGACTTCAACAGTGCAATTACTATGCACTGTAGTATTCCCCACGCCGTAATCGTAAGTGATACAAACTGAATTATTTTGTTGCCCAAGCATGCCGTATGCTGATTTTGATAACATTCCATTGAACCGAACGATCGCTTAAGACTGATCCGCAAACACGGCTGGTGCAAGGTCGTACACCTAATTTACTCATCTCATCTAGGTAGATAAGAGAACTAATTCGAGTTCTCGTATTATTTTTATTACACGCCTAATCTCTTTGCCCTAGTCGCATGACTTGCATTAAATCGATCTCTCGAATTTGTTTAGCTTCATCTTAACTTGAACACCGATTCAGCGTGACAATACTCGTAACAATTAAAACACATCATCATGATCATCACATCTCACATCTCATTTCTACCTCGAATGGAAGATTTCCATTCACCTGATGATCGACGCACAGCGATGCGTCTAGATTACGAATATATTGTTGGACATTGAATAACGTTTGCTAGACCATTTGCATTTCGCCCAACTCCTACGCTGATGAGTCACCGTTCTTGGTTGCAATCGTATGATGTGATGTGTACTCAATGTTCCGCCGATCCTGAGTTCTGTGAAGATAAACACACACAATAGAAAATCCACAATAGTATAGTAGGTGTAAACCAATGCTGTGTGTGTGTAGCATAGTATTGTAACTGCGCACATCGCACATTCCATTATATCCGCAAGATCGCACATGATAATATGTTCATATTGACCATTCCGCACCAAATGTTTAGGTTTAAGTACTCTCAGCTCTCAGATGGGCGATACCGGCGATGTATGCATGCATGCATTCGCATGTGTTCTATCGTATGCATACGTGCAGATGAGTGCAAGCCTTTTTGAACGGTTCCGAGAAATTGGTCGGCTGCATGTCACTCTCCTTAACTATGCACTAACCTAAACACCCCCGCATTAATGAAGCGCATTTACTACACTGCGGTAAGCCGACGAGAACGTACGCGATGATCAAGTGCGTGTGGGTGTTACTTTATGCCCTTGCATACACACCGGTGCGCAGAATAATAGATACGATGCTGTACGCCAACTTTATGATGATTTTTTTTACACTTTTTTACACTCAATGATGCGGCCTCCAAATTGAATTATTTGTTCTATATTATGTAGGGTAAAGTGGGCAAGTTTAGCGGGGGGGATATTCGACTGAATTTTGGATAGTGTGGG